>VZTH01009546.1:0-22774 GCA_013397815.1 Aleadryas rufinucha | reverse complement strand
AAAAGCCTGTTTTCTCCTGGAGAGGATAGCACTCTAAACCGTGGCCAAACTGGAAATCTCAGGAGCTGTCTGTAGCTTTCTGCCACATTTCTCCTTTATTTATGCCACCTGCTGCTGTCCTGTTATAGCACAGGCACAGCAGGAAACACGAATGAAAGGAAGAGGCACAAACACAAGCCTGGCTGGATTGTGCTTTCCCAGAGGAGCAGCAGGAAGTAAAAATGATAGGGATTATATTGCCACTTGCCCCGAGGCAAAATGTTAATAATGGAGGAAACAGCCTTATGCTTCCCTCTCCCAAGGGGCAGAAAAAGGGATCTTTGATCTGGGGAACTGGAGCTTTTTCTGCCCCTAAAGGTGGTTCAGTAGCTTATAAACACATATTACTGTATTGGGTAGTTACAATAGCAACATGATAATATAATGACTAGTTTTTGTCTCAGAAATGAGGTGCTCCTGCCTTCCAAGGTGGCATCAAAGCTAATCCATAAGTGGGGGTTTTATTCCAGGGCAGCTTTTTTACTATAGCAAGTTCTTTTTTTGCCTTGATATTGCAAGATTTTCACATCAGATAAGTGCTTAGGAAATAAATACCATGGTCTGTTGTCTGTAATTTTGAATCCACAAACATATTTCAACGGAACATAAGAATAAAACTAATTTTTAGATGACTAAAGTTGACAAGCTTAAGTCTAGACACTGAAAAAACAGTTTAGCCAGTCTTGATAACTTTCACTATAGCATTTTTTCAGCTGTCATTCAACCTTGCACAAGTGGCACTGAGCTAGTGACTCTGAATTTTGAAGGAAGTAAAAATAAGCACTATGTGTTCTTTTTTTAGTGATAAAACCAAGAAAACATGCAGCAGCAAAGGCATGTTCCTGAATATCATCCTAGATCAAACAAAAATCATCTCCCTATTTCACAACAATAAATCTTTGGCAAATATTCATCTTGAAATACTAAAACAGAAGAAAATGAATCGGATATGACAAAGGAACTTCCTCACCATGAGAGATTTAGAATGGCTGTGGAACACATTATGCTTTGCTCTCCCAAATAAGCATTGCTGTCTCCAGCAAATCTGTTCATAGAAAATATTTTAGCACCTTTGCTACCACTTTGTGTACTCAACAGGAACTTCTGAAGTTACAGACATAAGAGAAGCCCTTAGGATCAATGGAGCTGATCGGATTTTTCATTTCCTCTGCACAGCTTTGGGTTGTGGCAAGTTCTTTCCTCGTACTTAAATTATACTTCCAGTTTAAGAACATGTGTATGTAACTCCCTATCAGCATTAAATGGAATTGTGAATATTTATTGCTGAGAGAAAAGTTCCTTGACTATATTAATCCCAGTGAGAAAAGCTACTGACTTGTGGCCAGCTGTTAAAGCTGATTAAAGTACAAAAGGTTCCTTTTCCCTACCAAGGAATCACAAGGAATCTAAAACACCTCCACCTCCAAAGCTACAGTAAAACCTCTTATCTAAATTCCATAGCAAGAATCAAACTTACTGGGGAAAAAAGAAAGAACCATTCCCCCCATCCCTTCTTTTATTTGTATTTATATTTGTTTTTCAATGTTTGCTTTCAAAAGAAAGCAGTAAGAACTGTTCATTAAATTGAATCCAGGCTTGTCAAGACTAAGTCTTGACACCTGACTTAACACCTGAGGATGCTACAGAAGTTTAAATTCTGTTCTCAGAGAGTGAGGAAACAGGCTGGAGAGCAGGCAGCAGCCCACAGACAGAAGTGAGACAATGTTGGTAATTTTTCACACGTTCTCCAGTAATGCTAATGACTTTAGTCCTTATAAAGGATTAGAAAAACAAAGCAAGTTATGGGGAAAATATCTGCTCTGCTTAGTCTATAGCAATTAACCTAAGCTAGCCAAGTAACATAAAAAAGTAGAAAAGAAATAATATATGTATATACAAAAGCATAAAGAAAATCTCCAAAATACAACATACAATTTCTGCTAACTAGAAAGGCTCAGCTGCTGGTTCAGATACAGCCATCTAAAGTCAGGTATGATGAATCTCACCCTGCTAGATTAGAAAGGACTGGTCATTCAGTTCACCCCCCTGATAAATGACTATTCCAGGATCAGAGATATACATCACTCGGAAGCCAAATAATTACTGGCCATAGGCTCATGTCTATTGTTTAAGGGCCAGAATAATTCACTGCAGTGTCTCTGCACGTGCCTCTGATCCTAATAGTGAAAAAACCCAATAAATCTGTTTTCCCTGATAGTAGCATTGTATTTTCAATTTCCATTATAATATAGGTAGAGCCCACAGTGTTCTCTGTCTCCTACACTCTGCACAGCTGAGTGGGCTCTGCCCTGGGCTGCCAACCTTGTCCCCACCCAGCTGCTGCCACACCTCGGAGCCCTCATCCCAAAACTGCCACTCCTGGGTGCCTCTGGAGGTGTTCAAGGCCAGGCTGGGTGGAGCGCTCTGAGCAACCTGGTCTGGGGTAAAAGGTGTCCTGCCCATGGGAACTTTATGTTTCCCTTCCAACCCAAGCCATCCTACAATTCTGTGGTCTCAGTAATCACACCAGTACAGATGGTTGAAAATTTGCAGCTGCCAAAATAATAAAAGATTTCACTTTACTCCTTTGCCTTTTCCTGCATTACACGTGCTAGCAGAAAATCTTTCAGCAGCCAAACTTGGTTTTTTTGCTCATCCTTGAAAACCCACTTAAGTAAATATATGTTCTTTGATGCTTAGTGCTATCCATTACAGAGCTGCAGCACCATAAAGCTGAGAGGACTCTCCTACATTCATCAGGAAATTTGGATTCTGAAGTGTATATTTTTTTTCTTATTCCCATGGGGAAAAAAACCCTGGCAGAACTCCTTCTTTCACTTATCCTCCTGTACAAGTCAGAAGAGGAACTGATGATAAAGTGTATTTCAGAACATTAGAAAATGTCGTTTGAAAAGCATTTTTCAGATCTATAGTTCATAATGAAGTGTGCAGAATGACGATAAGGATGAGCTACCCTGAATAAGTACTAATTTCATTCCTCCTTATCTGTCTCTTTTCCATGTCATGGCATCAATTTCAGGTTATGATTACCTAGATAAAATCCTGCCCTTAACACCCTTCAGCATTTTGTGTGTTTGTGTGTGTGCAAAGCAATTACAGAGATGATCATTTGTTTTCTTTTGAGTACAATCTCCATGCCCAAGGCACTGAACTAATGAATGAGACAAAAAGTTCACAGAATGAAAAATTGCAAGAACTTATGTTGCTGACTTAATTTATTATGAGAAAAAAAAAATTGGGAAAGTGGAGAAGAAACAGGAAGTGTTAAGCATGTGTTCTAAGACATCTTGAACAAAGGATCTTGGTTCTTCCCAGACAGAAACGGACAGAGAAAGGATTGCTCAGTTTGATGAGAAATCAAATCATTTCTAAAACACTGGAAAGCTGAAAAGGAAAAAAAAATTAGCCTGAAAACACAAGCTATTGTTTGGTTGGTTTTTTTTTTTTTTTCCTTGCCAAGTGATTCTAATGGCACAAGCAAAGTGCTAGAAAATTCTGGATTTTCTGGAAGAAAAAGATGTTGCACGTGGATGCAGAACAATCCTATTCAGGGCTGATGGCATTTGCAGCCACTCCAAATGCTTGCAGGTCAGATATGCAAGGTAGATGCATAAAAGGTAGACTGCCAAAAAGGCAAAGTCCTGTGTTTCTTTCCTTTCCTCTCTCAACTTGGCCACTTGGAGCAGCCTCCTTCCTTGTGTAAGATTCAATTATGAGTACACAATGAGTTGGATGAGCCTGAAGAGTTAAGAGAAAAACTCTGGGGTTTGACAGGTTCACTTTGTGTCAGCAAATGGCAGAACTAATCTCATTCGCTGTGTGGTTGCCAAATTACTACTCCAGGTGGCTGTGAAGCTGGGACAGGAGCATGTGGCTGATGAGACAGGCCATGGCTTTAGGCAGACACACAGCTGGACTGGAATAAGGGCACTGTGAAGTGCAATTTGAATTTTTCTGACCTACACAGTTCCTGTGCACGAGTCACCACAGGTACCATCCCCAGGGAATGATCAACACAAGCCAGGCCAGGGGTACAACCCCAAAACTGGATCCTCCTTGTACCGGCTGCACCCGGCTACAGTTGTGACAAATATCTGAAATAAGGGGTCAGATAATCCCCCCAAGGATATTTGTGGAGCTGGGCAGACTCAGATCCAATGTGCAGCTTAAGTAGAGAGGGTGCAATGAGGGCTCAAAGGGCAAAGACAAAAAACAAATCAGGAAAGTGGAGGAGAACGTGGCCGAATAACAATTTTGGAAAATGTGCCTGTGGCTGGGAGCCAGTGGAAGAGGAAAGCAGAAAAAGGGCACAGAGGGCTTATGTGTAAGGAAGGGAACTCTGATGGGAACAGAGGATGAGAACTGCTGGAGTGTGTGAAGAGGGATCTGGACCCAAACAACACAGCCTGAGATGGGAGATGGGCACTGGGACCTTCCACATGGAGACCGGGTTCGGGAATGAAGAGAGAGCCAAGGACTGCAGCAAGGTCTCAGCTGGAAGGGCAGGATGATGGCAGATGCTGAAGAGCTCAAGTCAGCAGAGCAGGTGGAAAGGGATGCACACCTACACATGCACCTCCTTATCCACAAACATTAGGATGCCACTCAGAAATCCAAACCCTCCTATTTTAGTTCCAGCAAACTGATGGAAACAACTGAGCTGCTTATTTTCATTTCAGCAGAATATCCAACAGAGAGGGGGAACCCCTACTGCTCTCCATTGCTCCCAGAGGAGCTGGAGGGAGGACAGAGAGGAGCTGAGACAGAGGGGACAGCAGGTCTGGGTGACATCAGCGATGTGAACAGCCAGACGGGCATTTTGCTCTCCCGAATTTGCTTTCGCTCAGAATCAGCCTCCTCTAGAGTATACATGGAAATCAGTGAGGAATAAACTTAAAATAGCAACAGCACTGTGGTCTGGTGAAATGTGACTTAACAGGATAAATAAATTTTAAAAATTTATTTATCCTGCTTATATTTTTGATTACAACAAGAACAACTGACTATTAATGGCAATATAATCTGTCAGAGACAAAGTTTGCCTTCTGTATATCTGTAAGTGTAGATAATAAGCCTCATAGGGTCTTTTTGACTGATATAAATTAAACTCCAATTAACTAGACATCTTTATTGTTTAATATAAAAGTTTTCACCCATATATTGATAGAAATTTAAATTTAGTAATAAATATGCTTAATGCATTATTAATAGGATCTTGAATTATGATAAAAATGCATATACCTAAAGATTACCAATTCAGTAAGCAGAAAAAATCTCAAATTTTTAAAATAAAATATAGCCAGACTTTCCGTCATTTTCAGATGAAATCAAGTGCCACAGCCAGCCAGAAAAAAATACTTTTAACAAGTTATCCTCATCAATAGGAAAGCCAACATAAATGGAAGGTTTCTCACTGATTTTACATACTCTCTGAAATATCATTAAACAAACTGTGACTGCCAAAGTAATAAACCTAAGAACCCAGAACAATTTGTACACATAACATTTCTAGTTACACAAACCTAACAGCCCATCCAAGGGGTTTATTGGTCTCCTCTGTACATATTAAGGGGGAAAATGTGCTGTACCCCATATACTCACTCCCCATGAAACTGTAAATGAGAGTTGCAATTATCCAGTAATGCAATATGCAAAACCAGACTCATCAACGCATTATACACAAATTCACACCAACACATTCCCAAACACTGTCAGAAAGGAATGGGAAAAGATCTGCAGGCTGTTTGAACCATTTAAAAATCCAGCAACATCTCCAGACACCCAAAGAATCCAGAGAGCCACAGGGATCTCTGCTCTACAAGGAAGCTCTGTCCCCTCGAGCCATGTCTGGCACAGCCCATGGAGCAGCAGGAATTTCCACAGTCAGAGTGTGAGGGAATATAAGATCTTCCTCAAGCTATAAAACTTTCCCAAAATTAGTGCGCTGGGGCTGTAAGCACCAGGTTTATAACACAGTACTGATCTCAAGCCTATTGAAGTCAAAGGGAGCCCTTCCATTGATTCTGTATTAGCTTTGGCTTAGTCCCCTAAGACAACTCATTGGCTAGACAAGCCAGACAAAAGAAACAGGGAACATGAAAAGGTGTTAGATGCAGACTTCAAACAGAAGATTTTGGGGTTTAGTATAGGTTTTAGATGCAACAGAATGCTTAAGAAAGACATAATTTTTTTTTTAGAAAACAATTTTCTCACTTTTACTCATTTAAAAGATCAGTTGTGATGATACTGCAGCTATAATAAGCCCTGTATCTGCTTTGTTGTTTGCAGGAGTTAATGTAGTAAATGCTGAAGAAAACCAAGCAATAGGAAAATATATTTACAATTGGCCTTTTTTTTCCCCCCCAAATCCATAGGGCTGAGACTTACTTTAAATTTCATGCTAGTATAGGCTCTGTGTTGATACATTTTTTACCATCACAATCTGTGGCTTACAAAAACACAGAGAAGCCTGGTGATAATAAAAATGTGTTCAGACAAGATTTTCTGAAGGCTTCTTTTCCTCTGATTCGAGTCTTGATTAAAAATCATCAGGTTCATGGCATGTTTATTCCCACTCATTTATTAAACAGACAAACCCTAATTGGTGTGTATGTATTCTTAAAGGATGTCATGAGGAAAAACATTTTTCTGTAACCTCTCTTGCTACAAAATGTTCTGGCCATTATGTCCAGCTCTGAGCTCCAGGGCAACTGGCTTCAGTCTCCTTTCTGCAGGTGGCTTCAGCCAAATGACCTTGTCCTCTCAACTACAACATCTCCAAAGTGTTTCGTAAACATCTTGTAATTATCTCAATAATGGGATTTGCTCCTTGTAACAGATACATGGATTTCTGTAAATAATCAGCCCAGGAGTGTGCCTGCACAGTCCTGATCTTTTCAGCTGCTCAGAGGTAAACACACAGATGGGAAGAAAGAACAGGCTGCTGTAATAATTAGCCTTGAAAATTCTGAGCAGGGAAAATGCACCAGCAGCATGTACTGAAAATATAAACCTGCAGGTTTCAGAGAAAGTTCAGCTCCTCCTGGTGCTCCTGAAAATTGTGTCAAGCATGAATCTGTACCTCAAAAAAATTTGGCTGCTCAATAACTGCTTCCTGAAGATTTTTGGAAAGGTATATATGCACATCAAAGCAACTTTTCAAAATGAGACTGGTGTGCTTTTGGCACTATTACTGTGATGCAAATTTTTACACCCCAGAAATTGCCTAAAATCCATATGCCAACTGCCTGCTTTGTACAGATTTGCTATTTTTCTGTGTGCTACAGACAACTTCTCATGATGATGTGTGCTGTGAAATTGCAAAACCAGCAATAACATTTTCATAAATTATTTTAATTTGAAAATTGAAATTCTGAATACTGTGGGATCTTTAATTCAAAGTAACTGATTGCCTTCTAAAATGGAACCATGTGCTAACCCATATCTGGCTTTTTACAGTGAACCACAGCTGTACAAGTTTTTACACCCAGAGTGCACTGAAAGGGAGGAATATAAATTTGTGCATATATAAAATAACAATGGGATTTACTGCTGTTCCTTATCAAAATATACAATCAGGTGTGTCAAAAGTGCAAAAACCCAATGCTTTATGTCTTGGATGAATTACAAATAGGTGTGAAGTTCTGTACTGAATTTGGACTTAAACTGGAAGCAATAATGAGGAATTCCTCATTAATGTCACAGTATAAGCTCATCAGAGTCAGTCTTTGTTCCCTGAGAGCCTCTGTAAATATTTATTTAGAGCCTCCAGCCCTTTCCAAGGGATACCTGACCCCGTACTGGCTGCTGCTCAAACACATCCTATGTACTGCAGCCCAACGTTTATGACAAGTCCCTGAGCTGCTTGGAAACTCTACTTTGCATCCTTTTCCTGACAAGAACTGTTCTTCATAAGACTTCAGCTTTGATTCCCCAAATAAAACTGCTTCTTGCACAAGTTAGACAACCTTTAATCTATTTGATATATGCCACAGTGATCTGCACTGCTCTACTATCTCCATCAAAATTTTGTGCAGTGTTCAGGCAACACAGAAGACCACAGTAAAGATATGATAAAAATTAATGAGGTAAGGAACACTAAGGGGTGAGAGATCTTAAGAGATTTAATTGCTTTCTATTTTGTAACCCAGTCACAGTCAGTGGATACTGGACATGAAGTGAATATAAAAGGTGAGATGCATTCTTTCCAAAAATCATGGGGCATGTAGATGATACCTGCTGCTGTAAGAGCCAAAATAAGTACATTAGTCACAATTTAAAGGAAAGAATATCTTTATAACAAGAATTTTCAGAAGAGATAAGAAAAATGTTGAGATATATAATTTCACATTCACAAAGCTCACAGCAATTTACTTATTAGATATCCAGACAGCAGCTACTCTCTGGCTGAGGATACCATATCTGTGGAGAACGTTAACTTCCCTCTGAAGTGTTTGGTATTGGCTTTATCAAAAAAAGGACGCTGGAGTGGCTGGAAGTTGTCTGAGTCAGGAGGGCAACTCCTATTTTCCTATTAAGTGAAATGTTGTGACCCAGCTACTAACAAAAGACATGCACTATAATATAAAGATCAAGTAAGTCAAGTGTTATTTCAGATGAAGACAGTTTTTCACTACAGTGGTTTTAAAATAAATGAATGTGTAATAAAGATTTAGTTTCTCACCAAAAAAAAAGTGCTAAGAACTGTCACAAGTACATTTCCATAATAGCCAAAACAGTGATCCACTAGAAAAAAATGGAAGAAATTTAAGGCTCAAGTTTCTTCCTGCAAACATTGTTTTTTCCTTAACAGACCCTGCCAAACATATAGTTTTTATTTAATGACATCTTTTCGTTAGTCACTTTCAATCTGAAAAAACACTAATTGGAGCATTTACTGGATAAATAACTCTTCCCCCCTCTCTCTTAAAATTCTCAGTACTGATTTTCAGTTTCAGCTTTAGTTTGATGAAGGCCTCATCGATTAAAGTTATTCTTTGTTCCATGTGACTATTTTTTAAAGGTTTCTAAAAACCCTTTTACCTACCTGGTGGGCAGGCACTGAACTTACTGCAAAAAGTCACACAACTCTAGATTTTCAGAAAACTACTATGAATTTTAGGAGACTCTTTAGAAGATGTTGTGGTTTAGGTATGAGGGGAGCATCCCTGAAGCTGTCAGCTGAACACCACAGGAGGGGAGCACCTGTTAAGAGTCTGGGGGAAAGACAAGAAATTTCCACCTCTTCTGAGGATCCCTGAGGTCTAAATGGATCCTTCCCACGTGGTGAAATGTGCCACTGACCTCTGCACTCAGGAGCAATCATCTCTTCATCAAACACAGTGATCACATAGGGATTTATCAGCTGTAATTACTTCTGGATAGCACAGGAAAAGAGTCTCTTAAATAATTTCAAGAAGGCCATAAATAATCAAAACACATTTTGGCTTCTAAAGAGGAACCCTCTTGCCTTCAGTCCTCACAGTAATATACGCTGCTTTCTTTACATTCCATATGCTATGCAAAACAGCCTCAAAGAGTATGCCAGAAAACAGGATTGCCCCTGATTTTTCTTCCATAATAATTTCATTTAGTGACAGCCTTTAAAATGCAGATAGACATGTTTATTACATTTTAGCTGAATTCCAGTTTACAAACTCATCAGAACAGAAAATAAATGACATGTAGGCATCACACATTTACTTCAGTAGGAGCAAAGAGGAACTCTGAACACTCCGAAGTCACTTAATTTATTACCTGCACGTAAAAAGTGAAGTTTAATCTTTGCTATGCAACTAGAAAAGGAGTGATGCATGTAATGGATATAATCTGCTTAACATGAACAGCATTAGAGCACTAAAAAAACTCTCAGGAGTCTTCAGCACAAAACAAATATGCTGCTACTAATATGGAATGCCTTAGTCACATAAATTACAGAAAGCAGTAAAATGTTTTACAGCCTGACTACAAGATGATCTAACTTTAATCAAAAATTTATTCTTAATCTGCAGATTATAAATGAGGTTTGTGATTTTCACTTATTTCATTTTTGACTGCGAGCCTTTTCATTTTAAAATATGGTGAAATTCAAATGACACTACCCATTTTAGGCTGATGGAAATTGACACAACTGAAATAAAATGTGTGAGAAAAAGCATGTAAGCAAGAGTATAGAATTGTTGATGTTATTCTAATAATACTGTAATGCAGATGTTACAGACTAAACTTTAATATATTCACATCTCTGAATGTCAATCTCAGAATATTAATCAAATCTTCAAATAAGTAAGAAAGAAAAAATCAAGAAGAGAAAGTAGCCATTATAAAACAAGCTGATGAATCCATTGTTATCAAATCTTCACCCACTAAGACATATTCCTTCACCTGAAATGACTTAAATCTTTGTCTCCTAGAGGGTAGAATCCAAAAATAAATGAGAAGTTTTCAAGAGATGTGCTCAGGCATGATGAAAGAGTTGTGCTTTTATACTAAGCAGAAGTCTGAACAACCCTTACAAGACTGAACTCAACCAGTCTTCCAAAGAGAGCTGAAATTGGATGCAGAACTGAGCGTAGCAGAGTGCACAGATTTGAACCCCAGGGCAGAGAAAGGCAGAAATGACAGAAGGTGCCGTGGGAGACCCCAAAGCAGTGGCTGCTGCACTTGCTGGGCCACATTCACTGTGCAAGAACAACTCCCATTCTTGTGTCAGCCATCTACAGATGCCTGACTCTGTAGTGAGTTTCCTTTGTAGGAAATTACAAAAGAAAATGCAGGCTGAATGTCATTTGCTAAACTTCATCTCATGCCACAGAATAGTTTGAGAAAAAAACCCCCTGTGTCTTATTTTAGTGAGGTAGCAATCAACCTCCAAGTGAATCAAAGTGTTGAGCAGCGAACAGACACAGATGGTTTCCTATTGCCATGTTTTTATTCATGAATTCAGTTTTGGATTCAAACACCGGCGTAATCATTGGCAAGAAATGTTCAAACTTCATTCTACTAAACTGTCAGTTGTAATATTGTAATACAGTATGAAATTCTTACCAGGAGGAGTGAATGTGTTGCTAGCAAAGTTAAATTATCAGGGAAAAAATGGAGAAGTAAAGAACTGGATGAGTCTCATGTACTTAGGAGGAAGTCTGATGTAGGCTTAGTGAAGACCTGGATGTAAATCATTATCAGAATCAACTTCATGATCTAGTTGTATGCTTTTATCTTTGTCATCCTAAAAGAAAATCTACATCATTTATCTTTAAAAGATTCTTTACATTCATATTTGGGCTTTGTGCTTCATAAAGCATAATTGGAATTAAGCTTGTATCAAAACTAATAAAAATAAAGAGGTACAACTGGGAGTCACTTCATTGATTATTCAGTCAAGACTTCAGAAAATGTCAGAATGTTTTCTAATAGACTCAAACCAAAGTTACTTCCTTTTTATAATTACTTTTAAATATAATTAATGCTCAGTGCCAGGGCAATTCAAGGATGAACTGAGTCTGCAGAAGGTGATGATTATTCAATAAATGACACTGTCTAGAATCAGGACTAAATCATTATCTGGAATTTGCATTTATTAGTCGACACTGTTTTATGAAAAGCATGCTGAGGGTCAGCAACGTTATTTTACAGCTAAGTGTTAACGTAGCAGAAAATGCAGTAAAATTGAGAAAATAAAGGCAATGAAATAAAATACACTAAAGTAGTTTAGGTTGTACTGACCCACTGGACCAAGCTTCATAATACAGCTTCTTGTCCTAATCAAAGAAGTATAAATAGATCTCATTAAGGCTGTTTATTTTATTCTTAAGCTCGAAGTAATTTTATTTCTGTATCCTGATAAAATGAGTAATATAAAATGTCCATTCAAATATGAACCTTTCAGCTTAATTCAGATTTGCTATTAGTTTTGCACTTCAAGGCAGTTTACACAGCTCAGAATCCTAAAATGGCTGAAATGCTTCAGTCAGTTGGCTTCAGATATTTTATGCTCTTACTATAATTGATAACAATGAAAATGTTTTTTACTTTATCATTGAAGTATGAACTCAAAAACTTTTTTCTTTTTTTTTTTTTAAGCAAGGCTGCAAAGAGTTCTGCCTAAATATCAAAATTGAGTTGCTTTCTGTTTATAAATGTATAAATACAAATGGCAAGTTACAATTGCCTATCAGTGTGGAAACCAGGCTGTCACTGTTTTTGTGATTCAAGCTATTTAGTCAATGGCAACTTGAGGGGTTTATTTTCTGCATCTTGAAAAATAACATCTTGAAGCTTTGAAGTATTGCTTTGTAGGCTGTAAAAAAACCATATGCTGCTATTTTGACAATGTAATGAAGCAGGGATGAAAAACACCCATGAGTCCTTGGAATATTTATTGCAAATAAAAATGTAAGATTTTGTTATTATTCACTATTATTTTAGAAAGCCACATTGTAGTGGCTTGTAAAGACAAAGATATAAAATCTCCATTCTTACAGAACTTTTGGAGCAATACAGGGCACATTAAACGACCTCAGTGCTTCCGGTTTAGGTTTCTGCTTCAGGGACTAGAAAGATGTTACCCTGTTAGAACCAATAAATATCTTCATGTTTTGACAAACTGTAAAGCATAAAGGAGAAAAAATTCCATTTACCTTATTTAAATTCAGAAAGTTTGAGTTTTATCCTTTCGTGGCCAGAAATTTAGCTGCTTACTAATCTTATAATGGTTATTGCAAAATCAGTAATAAAATAGGAGTAGATACAGAAAATTTCTTTTGGGAGAAGGGAAAGCACAGGAAAATAGAATGTTTAGTGCTGTATGGCAAAAGAAAAACTGATAACTAAATCAAGTTGAAAGGCACTATCTGTGGTTGTGTGAAGCAGGAAAGAGTGAACGTCTTCAAAAGGAGAGAGAAAAGGTGCCTTTGTAAAGAAAGGAAGAGATGATCCTGGTGTGAAGAAAAGTGTAGTAAAGATGTCAAAAATAAAGATAATGGAAACTACTTGACAGGACCTATATAGCCTAATTTGCCAACTGTGTGGGAGAAGATTCCTGGAACAGCCTATGGAAGAGAAGACTCCTCTTTGCAAGGAATTTTACAACACCAAAAGAACTGAAAAGAGTAAAGATTTATGTAAGAACCTAAAAAGGAAGCAGAAGTGAAACAAGAACTGATTTTGTGATTAGAACCTGACAAGCATCAGCGAGGAAATCCAAATTGCCTGCCCTCCTCTCCTCCACATGTGCTGTTACAAAGGCAACTTTGCTGAATGAGGAAAGTTCCAGCTTTATCTGCACAATCATTCTGCAGCAGCACCACCGCCTCTTCTTGCACCTCCACATAGCTGGAACTGCCCTAAAAACATGACTGATGCATAAAGCAAAAAAAAAAAAAACCCATAGCAACCTTGTGTCACAATAAGGATGTGTTTAGTAAGGCTACAACATTTATGTTGCTATTTTTTCTGCTTGTTTTTGAAGGCGTGCCAGGGTCTGGTATTGATGGTATTGTCTGAGTTCTTGCCTCAAAACCGAGTCAGACCTGCCAGGCTTGGGCTGTCCTCACTAACCCTCCAGTCCCTCACCTCACAGCTGAAATCCTACAGCATTTTCTGCCACTGAGTTCCCTGGAATTTCTCCAGCACCCCCAAGTGTGCATTTCATACAGGTTTTCTTCCCCAAGGTTCTCCATCCTCCCTTATATTTGATTTTCCTTCTCCTTGCAGACCTGAGTGGTCAGAGGCTTCATGCTCCCAAAGCAAAACGCCTGCTTAGGACTTCCATATTTTCTTCCCTCAGATCACTTCCTATTAGCTCCAACAATGCTTTCTGTTCATTTTTCAACTTTAGTAGGAGTGAGCCAAACTCACTCCTACTGGCCCCACTGGTGCTGACCACTGCCCTCCCCTTGGCTGCTATGTCTGGACAAATCCAAAATGCAGTTGGTGCTATCCACCAAAGCCGTACCCCAGGATATGTTTCTGACATGGATTTCAAAGGATTTAAAAATAACCACCCTGGACAGGACAGAAGAGGGGAAGGCAGCAGAAGGTGACTGTTGGGAAACCCTCATTCAGCCCTACTGGCATAAAACACCAACTGCTGTTGTGTATTCATTGTCCCCTAAATGTGAGCTCATATATTACTTATTTATTTCTTATATAAATGTATATTCACTCGATATGAATGAAGTGATTAAATGGGTGTTTCAGACTGCTCATCTACTGCAGTAATTGGCCTGAGACTGAAGGAAAGCTGGAATTCTGTGCAATAGACTACAGTATTTTAGCTAATTCCTAACATCAGTGACAGCAACTGCTATAAAGCCTACCAGAAATGTGAAGGTACTTTTGATGGTTCACTAGCTCTAAGTATACAAGTGCAGCAGTGAAAATAATTAATTTTGAAAAGCTTATTATCTCAAAATGGTTTGCATTCCTTCCTTAACAATTATTTCACTGTCCTTCAGTGTTCACCTTTTAAATGTTGAGCACGGAAAGAGGAAACTTTTCTTCATCAGACAGCACAGGGCCACCTGCAAAAACCATGGGCTGCTACTGCAGAGTTGTTTTTTCATCTGAGGCAGTTGTTCAGCAACTACAGAAGAAAAACAACCTGACACTATGCTCACTTGCACGCTTCACTTAGAATATATTGCTGCCATTATTCAGGAGGGAATCTAAAGCCCACTAGTTGCACCTACTTTGTATAAAAAAAACCAATACAAAAAAAAAAAAACCAACTCAAAAACACTCGCTGGCCTGACTGAATCAGGACAATCAGCAAGACAGGAGGTGCCCTGCTTTCCAAAGATCCCTGTTCCAATTATGTCTATACACACAGAATCACACTGCAGGATCAAAAACTACCTAAAAAGAATTTGTCCTGACACCCAAACCAGGATTGAGTATCCCGGAACAACACTAAATATGTATTCATACATCAAGACACAATGTAGTACAATTTTTGCATAACTCCTCTTACCATGTAAGATAAGAACCTGCATATCCTGGCCCTGTTCCTTTTGCCAATAATATCCTAAATGAAAATGGAAATTGCCATTAATGGGGGAAAAAAAAGCTTTTTCTAATGACACTGATGTTCTCATGCTCTACAAAAATATTTTATTATTATATATTCACTTTATGTTTATTCCTTATAGAATTCATTATTGCCATCCATCTGTATATTTAGAAAGTGTTACAGGAGCTTGGTGCAGTGTACATAGACTATAAGAAAGTATCTGCATTTAGCATAAAAAGAAGTTAAGAACCTAAACTCAGTTAAGGTGGGTGCTTGTGCACAGCAGGAAAAGAGAAATCAATTCAGATCTGCTCTATATAGAAATATTTTTTGATTTCTATTTATAAAATAGTTACATAGCCTTACATAAATTAAATAGACAAATTCAGATATAAAATAAAATTTGGCACACCCTTAAAAAGCAGCTCTTGGATGTCCGGCTTCTACATTGTTAGGTTGATTTGTCAAGAGTCTTAACATCTCACAGACCCCAGTAACAGTGATGTGAAGAGACTCATCCTCGAAATTACAGACAAAAAGGCTCAGTAAACTGCCTTTGTGGGACAGGGAAAAGGATCTCTCCCTCTTTACGGGAAACACTAAACTAGAAGGGCCATTTGTATCAAACCACGTTCTCTTTAGGAGATGGAAGCCAAATCGTGTGCAATCACAGTTACTGCTAAAACAAACAGGAACAGCCAAGTCCAGAAAAATTAGTTGGTCAATACCATGAGATAATGTTCTGCTTGGAAAAATAAAAATATATTAATAATCCAAGATCATCTAGTTCCTACAGGAGCAACATGTCAAATTATGACTCACATTTATTTCATAACAGTAACGCACCAATAATTTGTAATTTCAACTGTAAAATCCTCTCAGGGCTGAAATTCAGCAGAGAAAAAAACCCACAATTTATTTTTTCCTTTATTGTTTTGAATATTATTGCTTTGAGCTATGTGCACGTATTTAGAATTTCACATACATGCTTAAACAAATCACTGACATAATATTTAAAATATGAACTTCTACAGGTAATTAACTTGCAGTGTTGTTTATTTCCCCCTCAGTATTCAGTTACAATTTTTCTCTAGAGCTCCTTTCTCCCATTTTCCACTTTTCCATGCAGCCACATGGCTGTGGAACATTCTGGTCTCTCACACTTACTTATACAGCTGCTGGAAATGAACCAACCCTCTCAGCCAAGAAGAAACAATGAAAGACCAGGGAAATATTTGTACTTATGACCAGGTTGATAAACTCCCAAAACAACACCACTCATAGCGAGCTTTTGGGATATGGCTCTCCTGAGTACCCTACTTGGGATTCAAAAAACACTGGAAAAGCAGATCCCCATCACTCTCCATTTCTGGTGACCTGCCAGGGATCTCACTTAAAAAAAATCCTACCTGAGGTTCCTTTTCCAGCACTTCAAATCTAAACCTTTTGTCAATGAACAAATTATTTATATGGGGAATGCTGCCCCATTTGCTGAATATTACTGCATTTGTTTTTAATGACAAAGGTTTTCTGAATTTTAAAAGTACAGATGCAGAGCAAAAAAACCCCCAAACCAGTGGTCTGTTTTGTAGCTGATATATCATGAGATATACATATATATACACACCATTATCCATCTGCCTCTTCAGGCCTTCTCTCTGAAATAATGCTGCAAGTGAGGGCTGTGCCAACTGCACTTGCAATTTTCTTTCTGTTTTAAATAGCAGGCAATTTCAGATCCTGCTTACATTACTCATATGATTTTCTCCAACTGAAAATCCTTCTGTTACTCTTTTCCACCAACAGAGAAAATGCTGTTTGATTTGCAGTCTGTTCCCTGCCTTCCAGATTTCGAATTTAGGGTCTCCTCATCAATCAGTTTGCTACTTTCTTTTAAGAAACAAACCTCCACCTCAGCCATAGAAGAACAGGATGAGAAAAGTTATAAAGATACTGCCATCCCCACACATGCATTCATATTGAATATCAGAAGAACTGTACCCAGGAGAATCTGCAGAGGGATGTAATTAAACAATGTTTAAGCAGATCACCCAAACATTAAAAATAATAGATAAGAAAAAAGAGAGGGCATTAAAATCCTTGGGAACAAACTAAGGCAGATATGGAGCTAAACTTTGTATCACTGTTACCATTTCCTTACTGTAAAAGAAGCAATAGCTAAATTTTTACCTTATTTGCCACATTATTAATATTTTTCTTTCTTTCCAATACTTTTATGAAACACCAAGTAATATGTTATGATCTGTAGGTTGAGAAATTTTTGGAAGATTTTTCTGACTTAGAGAAGCAAAAAGGCAGGAAAGATTTATTTTGTATCTACACATGAAGGGATGGCTGCTGATTTCTGCCCAATGGTCTTATTTCTTAATTTAAATTAAAAATATTTAGTTATGTGAATAAAACAAGGTAGTTTGAAATTTTTAATGGCTCCTAAACTACTTTCTCCCCCTCATAGCTAGAAGATGAAGCAGGGATACTCAGGGGGAGTTTTAATACTCCAAGAGTTTCATGTGCTAAATAACTAATAAAGTGTTTGTCTAATATAATTGCCACTGAGAGATTAATCTTTTGCAAATGTCATTAATAAAAATGGGTATATTTCCTGAAAACACCTTTTTGTTGAATGAAAAAACCTCCTACCTTTAAAATAAAATGCTAAGCTTCAGAAAAAAAAAGTTTTGTATGACTTACCCAAGTTCTATGCAGTTTTTGTATTCACAGCTAAGGTAACATTAGTTACCCAGATGGACTGTAACTTGGAACTTTTTCACTAAAGGAGATGCAATCTTCAGGGACAAAAAGCCCACAGAATTTTAAAGCCACTTTATTACTCCAGGGAGAAAATAAGAAACAGCTCAGGTTCTTGATTTAAGACTGCAGGAGCTTAAAGTTCACCAATTCCAGCTGCTGCTGCCGTGCTCAGAAGCCACCAAGTGACACCAATCGAGCAGCTCGTGCAGTCCAGTGCCACCCTGAGCTCTCCATTTCAAAGACTCTCACTGGGGAAGGATTTCTTTACTTTTTTAACCAGAAAAATAGTGGAAATATTGGCAAAGATACCTCCCAAGTCCTTCACCCTCTCCAGCAATTGACTGAGGGACCTGCACCTCCTTCAGCGTCTCCCAGCGTGGACACCGCGTGAGGAGCAACTGGAAAGCTGGGCTACAGAAGCAGGCTGGAAATCAGCTGTGGGGTTCCTGTGGCTGTCAGAGACTTTGTTCATGTCAGTAATTTAGTAACTGTGGTGGTTTCATTTCCCTTTTTAATCAAGGTGCCCCTCAGCTTGCAGCCAAAGGAAAAACCCATGTTATTATCAAGGTGATGAGAAATGCTAGACATGGGGGCTCTCCCTCATTCTACCCATCTGGGGTGCTGCTTATCTCAAAAGCAGATAAAAAAAACCTCCAAACAAACAAGCAAATTGAATAATTATGACAGTCTAAGATATGCTAAATTTAGATTTTAGAGAAAATTCACCATCTCCTGCATAAAAACATTGCACATTTAAAAAAAAATCAGTAACAGAAGGCTGGCCATCAGAATTGATTTAATCTAGAGGAATAACACTCAGCTCTCTGGCTAAATTCAAGCAACTCAAAACCCCCTTTTAGGTATTCACTTAATTTTAGAGATAATTTTAATAACTGAGCCTCTAAACTGCCTAGGATCATTAAATGCATTAATTAGTAAATGCTACTTTACTAGTAAGTGTAAATGACAATTCAGACAATTCACACCTTTAACATAAATAGTTTAATTCTAAGGAGAAAATAAATTTGTTTCAGTTTCTCATAGGTACAGCCCTAATTTTGGATTCCTTAATGACAACTCCTGAACAATGAAGCTGAACAAAACCTCATCATAAACCAACATAAAGCACACTGATGTGGGAAGATATTTCATGAGCTGCCCAACAGAATTACAAAGGGAAGTAGTTTATAAAATAAACATATTGTAATTTTACAGTAATTTTCAAGTATTATAACATATTCTCATTATATTGACTGCAATATAAGCACAGCCTTTTGCAGAAATAAATTTAATGCCCCTATTCTCAATCTCAGTGTTAATGCTTTAAAAAAACCCTATTACTTTAGAAATGTGCCTTCAGCTGAGAGTCCTAAAGTTAGTGTTAACAGAGTAATGTTTATTTTAAGAAACATTCTCAGAAATGAACCAGTTATTTTGGCAAACAAGGAGGCTTGTATTGGTGGTGTTCTAAAAATAGGTATCTCAATATTAACAATGATTATTCTGAATTAAAGATTATATCTGTTGACTTTTGCCTTCAATACACTGGAATAATTCCTCTCCATTAACACAAGTCAGCAGAGTTCCCTCTGAAGAGCCACGTACTGAAATGACTAAAAATGAGTTGCATCTTAAAAAGTAGCACACAGCTCATTATATTTTTACCTGATTATTAGTTTTCTAATATTATTACTACATAAAAATCCTGGCCCAGTTTACCATGCAGTCATCTGTTCTTCCAACAACACCTTTAAAATAAACAGACAAACATCCCCAAGAAGGCAATTTTGTTAAAATGTGTTTAGCTCTGATGCTAATGACAGAACAAAAACCCACACACATTTAAAAACACAAAGTATTTGGCCAGCACTAAGTGTTATTAGCTACTAATTTGCCTTTTGTTTATCTCTTTCTCTCAGTTTGAGATGTTTATTCTCCACCAAATCATCATTATACACCCTTCCTGAAACCACTTTCAGTTGCTCTCATCGGAGATAAGCTTAACATCCTCGTGTTTATACTCAGAGGTATCCTTTCTGAAATGCAAAAAGCAAAACGTAGGAATTCTCAGAGAATTTCCTTTTAATTTTCTTTTTTTTAAAAGGGGGTTTTAGCTAAAAAAGATAACTATTCTGAAATTAACTTTCACACAATAGCCACCCTGTTTCAAAAGTATAACTTGAAAAAGACCAAACCCTAGTACACTTAAAAGCTTAGAATTTAAACAAGAGAAGAAATAGCCCCAGGTGGCTACTGCCAAAGATATACTTGAAACTTCAGGTTTTTTTAAAAACTGGTATTAGAATATCTGTTAGCTGGAAAAAAAATGCTTATTGCAAGATAATTTTTATGGAAAAAACTATTAGTATGGAAATAAAAGCTCTGGGTTTTGCCTTGCAGAGATTCATTCTCCTCTGGGAGCATGACCACAGTGGGATAATTAGTCTGACATTTAAACATCAGTTTAAATGTTTTGAATTGTTTATGCCCTTTAAGGGAAAACAGCTGATTATGAATTTCAATATTTTTCATCAGTCTGGGCAGAATCCCAGGTTTCCAATATGTAGGTAAGTCACCAAAACAGATCCAGCCATGCTTAATTTTAATAAAACCTAATAAAATTTAAGTACTAATAAATCTTTCTCCATTGACAAAGCAAGTCTTTATTGCTTCCAATTTATCTTGTAATGGTAGGGAACACTCTGTCAATGAACACTGAAGGAAAGGTAGTTTAATAAAACACCTTTAATTTAAATAAGCCTCCTCAATATAAGTTGTGTAACATGCAGGTTTTTGGGACAAGGGATAGAATGCCGAGTGTAAAGGCAAAAAAAAAGCCAAAAATTGAGAAACATGTTGTTTCAGGAGGGAAATGAGTGATACTTGGCACGTGACTGGGGGGATTGTTAGGTCTGGTCTTTAACATGAGGACACACAAACCACAGCTCTGCTTTTTTCATCTCCCCCTCATCCAGAGGGCTCCCACCTTGCCTTTACCTCCAGCAAGTGGCATCCCAGCCTCCAGCCAGCCCCAGCAAGGGAAGCTGCACCTCCGCCTCCTGCTGGAAAGCCTTGGAGAGACTTGGAAAAGGAGGAGAGGGGAAACACCCCAGTCCAGGACACCGCACACCTCAACCTTGTCGATTCCCAGCTCCATCCATCACTTCCTGGTCACTTCATAAAGCACAAAACAGGAAGGAGGTTGCTTAATTAATGCAGTTCCTTCATTAGCCCTGGCCAGCTGCTCTGTGAAAGCTGCAGGTACCTGCAGGTGTTTCTGAAAGCAGCTCATCCAACCCTCCAGGACCTGTTGAGCACCTGGCAGGGAGGCAGCTGCTCTAACCTGACCTCAGCAGCTGGGCAGCGACTCACTTGGAGCCAGCACAGCTGGCACAGCACGGGAGCCAAATTCCTACATCTTGAGAGGTGACATTTAACGTTGGTTTTCAATGCTGGCATCTCAGAAGTCAGCCATGTGCCATTTAAGCTCTTTTAAATCCAGGTTTTGCAGACACAGAAAGCAGCAAAGCTTTCCACTGCTGATATGCAAGGTGATGTAATTAACAGGGCTTTTTTCAGCTCTGACTTCCTTTATTTCCATGTAGCCTGAGGCTAGATTATCCCTGTTCTAAGAGGTCCTGCTTACTTTTACAGTTAAAACTTTTCTTAAAATGATGTTATGTGAACTCTAAGAAAAAAAAAAGGGGGAAAAAAAGGAAAAATGCTATATTCTAATATTAGTTTCTTTTAATTCAGAATTGTAGTGCAATGGGGAAGACACACATACACTTTACTAACTCTTATTCAATAATACAGAACAGTTGTCACCTTTCACGTAACATGTCTCAGGCATATTCCAGGATCAGACTAAAGCAAAAAATAACAAACAATGTTATGCCTTGGCACTGAAAAAAAAAAAGTCAGTGCTCATTTTTGAGAACTCTTCCTTCCCCCATTCTCCTTTTCTTCTGCCCATTCTTCCCTTGCAAATATCCCACCATGTGTCCTTTGGCAGAAGAGTGGGACACACATCAGGAGGAGCAGAACGCTGTTGCACATCTGAACCCAATTTCTCAGCCCATACTGAGTTAAGGGCTACATTGCAGAAAAGCATCCTAATTCACTAAGATGCTTAAAAATTATTAATAGGGCAATATCAGAAAAATAATGCACAAAATCTCAGGATTTTTTTTAATTAATATAACAGAATAGGCACAGCAAGTCTCTCCCTTATTACACTCACTTATCACTAATTGGGCATTTTTAGAAAAGAGCTGCAAAGTTCCTGAATCAAGTCCAATAAACAGGATAACTGAGAAATACAATTTTGAAACATGCTTTGTTTCTTCAAGGAATGGTTGGGTTCATAGCATCACCCCTACAGCTACCCTGGTGAAAACACTGAAGGCCCAAACGCTTTGGCTTGGAGGAGCGCATTTGAGCCTGTCCTACACCCTTTGGCAAAACAGATTTAAACATCACCTTGGGAAGCCCTCCTCAAACTGGTAAAATACAGTGGAATTATGATTTGTCCTAAACACTGACACAATGAACATCTGGGAGTTGCTAGGGTTAATGACTGCGTGACACAGCAAGGTGGATTCACTCACACATCCCTTAATTAACACTTTTATAAATATTCATAGGTCAACTAGATTTCTAAGTATTCCCAGTGACTTAAGAGTTGCCTAATTCGTATTAAAAAATTAGCCTTTTGTCTTTCTATCTATGAG
This sequence comes from Aleadryas rufinucha, assembly GCA_013397815.1. Taxonomy (NCBI): domain Eukaryota; kingdom Metazoa; phylum Chordata; class Aves; order Passeriformes; genus Aleadryas; species Aleadryas rufinucha. The sequence goes on along the minus strand of VZTH01009546.1, from coordinate 199 downwards.
GGGGTTTTTTTTGACCAAATGTTAAATCTGTCACTTGGAAAAAAAAAAAAAAGTGTGACTCAGGGGTGCTCATTAGGATTTGGGAAACTCATTTCAGTAAGAACTTAATTAAAACAAGTGAAATATAACAGCATGGTGCAATGAGGTGAACAAGGAATAGTAAAAACATTTACTAATGTTCAGATGTAACACCAGGATT
>VZTH01009545.1:228389-240159 GCA_013397815.1 Aleadryas rufinucha | reverse complement strand
CGGGAGCTGTGGCGGGCACAGCAGGACTCGCCCCGGGCCGGGAAGGGGAAGGGGAAGGGAACGGAGCGAAAGCCGCTGTCCGTGGAGAGGACTAAAGGCTCCGAGATCCTGTTCGGGGTCGCGCCGTGCTGGCTGGCGCTGGCCCGGGCACGGAGGGCCCTGTTCCGCCTGTTCCTCAAGCGGAGCAGCGGCTCCGGGCGGCCCCTGAGGGGCGAGTTCGCCCTGCAGGCCGCGGCCCGCGGGCTCCCGGTGCTGCACGTCCCGGGCCGGGAGCTGGACACGCTGTGCCGGGGCCGGGCCCACCAGGGAGTGTGTCTGGAGGTCTCCCCGCTCCCCTTCAAGAGCCTGCGGGACGCTGAGGAGCCGCAGCTGGGGGATGGAGAGAGCGGGAGCCGGCAGCTGCTGTGGCTGGTGCTGGAGCACATCCAGGATCCCATGAACCTGGGGGCCCTGCTGCGCTCCGCGTATTTCCTGGGGGTGGACAGAGTGGTGGCGAGCCACAGGAACAGGTACGGGCTCCTCTTGCCTTCCCCGCTGCCTCCTGGAGAGGTTTCCAGGCTGCATCGCTCGGCAGCTGCTCTGGAGAGCAGGGTTTGGGATGTGGGGTTCCAGGCTCTGCCTGGGCTCTTCTCGTTTTAACCCATTTTGTGTTCCGGTTGTCCCACCTGTGACCCATTTCCTGGGTTAATTCCCGAGCCCTCCTGTTCTCCATGGGGAATCACATCCGTACAGTGAGTGGGATCTGGAGGAGGTTTGCAGAGGCAGGAGAAGGAAGCACAGATACAAAAATTCCACCTGGATTTCCTCTTGTATGACACTTCTCCATTCTTTCCCCCTTGCAGCTGCCCCTTGACTCCCGTAGTGAGCAAAGCCAGCGCTGGAGCCATGGAGGTGTTGGATGTGTACAGCACGGATGATCTCCAGGGCTTTTTGAAGGTACAGTGATCCACTTCATTGTTTTCCTTTTCTCCAGAAAGCTCAAACACCGCAGGTGTTACACAGAGAGCAGGCACAGGAAAAGCCCTGAGTTATTTGCAGTGGGACCACCAGTGATGGGCACACGCCCCCAGCCCCATTCCATGGGGCAGGGAGAGACGGTGGCTGTTTTTCCTGGGAGCTGCTGGCAGCAGGACAATCCTGCGGGCTCTCGGTGTGCCGGGGTTGTCTCCCTTCTCCTCGGGATGTGTGGCAGAGCCATCCCGGGGCCCAGGCACACGATGGCAGACGGTGGCTGCCTTTGGAGCAGCCTTTGGAGCAGGGAACAGAGGAGGAACCAGGGCTGGGGCGAGCTGCTGAGAACCTTTTTACTCTGTACCTGTGCAGCGAGGTGAGAGAGGGCCCTTTGCAGGACGAGCTGGGAAAGGAAAGGGAATGCACGTGGAAAAACGGGATTTAAACTGGGAATAGGCATGTGGCAGCTGGAGCTCTGGGTGATGGTGAAATCAAACACACGTAAAATCCATTGATATTTAATTGGAATTTGGAAGGATTACTTTGTCACTGTAAAGCTTGAGTTATTAACAATTAAAGCCACAGCAGCAGTTCATTTAATTGGACCTGAGCTCGCCTGGCTGGTGTAAATTTGATATAATGTATGTAAATGATGTAAAAAGAGCCAGTTTACAGGGAGATGAAGCTGGCAAGAAGCAGCAGCTCTTTTAGTGGTAAAATGGATTTCCAAGACAGATAATGAAGGCTCTTTTTGCCACGGTGCAGGGGGGAGGTCTGGTTCTCTGGCTGGGAGTGTTGGGTGCCCTGCCTTGTGTGGGGGATGAATTTGCCATCTTGCAAACATCACTGTGGGGTTCTGATGGCTGAGCCTGCACTTGAGAACTTCCACTGCCTTGCCCTGTGCATTGCCTTATGCTGATTTGTTTAACATTCCTGTTTTGTGTGCTTTCCTGGCAAAAAAACCTTCCTAGAGCTGTTGCATGGGCAAAAAAAACCCAACCCTTTTCAGTTGCTGTTTATTTGCTTACTGAAGTGGAATAAATGCCAAGGGGAAAATTACTTTTTTTAAAAAATTATTTTTCACTCATTTGTTTGTTTGTTTCTTAAATCCATGTTTGTGTGCTGGTAGTGGGAGGACTTTGGTGGTAAAAATTTAAGGGATGCCAAAAAAACCCCAGTGAGCTTAACTGAAAATGTTAAAAAAATAAGTGTTTGCATGCATGGCTTATTTTCTTTTTGAGCTTGGAAAGCTGGCAGTTCTTCATTCCCTTTCCTTTTCTAGGCTAAGAGTGCAGAAGGCTGGGAAGTGGTGGGAACAGTCAGCAGGCCTAGGGATGTGGAAGATGTTCCTGTCATCAGCTGCTCGGAATTCCGGTGGGACAAACCCGTTATTGTAGTGATAGGTATTTCCATTCCCAGAGCCGTGGGCTGCGTGGGGCTGCAGGTGTGAGGGGCTGCAGGGGGATGCTTCACCCTGGGGGTTGTTCCAGGTCTGGAAAAGAAAAGCTGAGAGGGAATCACGGAATGATCTGGCTGTGGATGATGTAGGCACTGAGAGGAACAGGGGGAGCTCGGGGGGCTCCCAGTTTGTGGATGCACAGGGAGTTCAGCAGCTGTGGAGGGTCTGGGTGCCAGTTTTGGTGCCAGGGCAGCCACAGTGTGGTGTTTGCATCGTGTTCTGTGTTTTGATGCTGTGCTGGAGCCCCAGGTTTGGATTTCCTGTGCTGGGGAGCCCCAGAGGTGTTTGCTCTTCCTGCCCAGAGCTGCTCGGGGGGAGCTGTGCCACATCTCCCCTTAAAAACCAGCAATGTCTCGTGCCCAGCTCTGGGCAGAACCACGAGGGGCTGTTGCTGGGCATGGTCTGGATGCAAAGCTGGGCTTTGTGGCCACCCCAAGAGCAGTCAGGGCACACCTGGGAGAAGGCAGGAGGTGCTGCCTGTGGAGCAGGAGCAGAGGAATCTCCTCCCTGTTGGAGCAGTGGCTGCCACTTCCCTGAGCACCTGAGCTGGGCAATTCCTGCAGGGAATTCTGCCCATTCTCTCACCTTCTGTAAGGCACAGTCTGGGCTTGTGCAGCCTCCCAGAAGGTGAAGGGAAGGGGAGTAGCAGCTTTGTGGCAGCTGGAGAAAGAAACTCCCCCAGGAATGCAGCTCCAGGCCCCTGTGTGTGGCCATGCTGTGTCCCCCACTCCGTGTCACCTGGCACAGGAGCTGCCCTGAGCTTTTACCCGTGGAAGCAGAGTCCTACTGGCCGTGAGCCAGGGAGGGGCTGTGATCCTGCCCCGTGCTGGGGCCGGCTTGGCTCGGAGGACGTTCCCTTAATTAAAACGTTTATTGAACTCCTGGAAACACTGACAAGACAACGCTGCAAAATCTGGCACCTCTACAAGATGTGTGGAGCTGTATTCCGAGGGGAGGGGGGAGGCTGCAGCGCTGCTGATGGCCCTCAGAGAGATGCATCCCCCAAACGGCGACAGCACCCGCAGAAAGGCAGGGGCTGCAAGTGGCAGCGGCGTCGTTACCTTGAGTTATGAGAGATTTCTCCAGGAAAAAGTCCAAATATCCTTTTGTCAGGGGAGATTGGAGGCTGATTGGTAGATGCATGAGGAGAGCTCCCGGACCTTGCAGCAGTAATGATTTCAACTCTCTGCTGAGCACTAACTCTTGGCTGAAAAGAAAATTGAACATTACGGTCGCCTGATGCTGGGCTTGTTGGGAGAAACGTCCTGGATCTGAATATGGAGCATTCCTGCAGCTGCAGGGAGCAGCAGAGATAATTCAGCCTGGGATTGAGCTCCCTGGCACCACACAGATTGTCTTGTAAGTTAAGCATTTGCAGCCTCCGATTCCCCCTCCTGGCATCCTCGCTGGCTTGGCAGAGAGTGATTTGGACAGTCCAGCTTAATGTTGTCTGCACTGGAGTCATTGCTGGAGGCGACAGACAGCCTCAGACTGGGAGCCTGCTGCACAGGAACAGATTGGGAGCGCTTAGATGGCTGAGTAAGAAGAGTTTCTGGGTAATTTGTTCTTCTTAGACCTTCAGTCTTTAGCTTGGGGTTTAAGGCTCTTCATACATTCAGTGGTTTTATGGAGATACTCATTTTGCTTATTTTCCTGCTGCTGGATCTGAATTTCCCTCACTGGGAACTGCAATTGTGAGTGGTGTTAGTTGTAAGTGGGGCAGGGAATGTGTTTTGTCATTTCACCAAGCTCTGGTCTCTGAGCTCTTGTCAGTGAGGGACAAAGCTGAGAGGTGGGAGTTAAAGATCTGAAGTGGGAAGTTCACCAGTGTAAACCAGGATTTAATCTGATTCAGTCAATACTCCCTCCCTCATGTCACACTGTGCAAGTCTTTTTGCCCTGAATTTATGGCTCCTAATTATTTTAAGCAGCCAAGGCCATAAAAAGCTTTGTAAAAGCTGGAGGCAAAATCGGTGCCTTTATTGGGAATTTTAAGACCCTTATCAGGGACAGGAGAGGGTTTCTCCAGGAGCCATTGCTGCTGTCCCAGTTGGAGAGTCCCATGAGAGGCTCAGGAGGCAAATAGCACTGTAAAGTGTAAAACTTTCCCAGGATACTATTTTGGGGTTTTTTAAGCATCCCTGGAGTAGTGATGAGGAGACAGGCAGGGCCATGGGAGGCCTGGCTTCTGTTCCTGGTGTCACCCTGTGACCTTGGATAACTCCCCCAGGCCTTGTGTGCACTGCTGGCTTACAGCAGGGGGAAAAGGTTGGTTGGGATTGGGTTTGGGGTTTCTGAAGGCTCTTTGACCCCAAGCAAAGAGCTTTTGCCATGACCGATTTCATCTGGGAAGGTGATGCAGGATGCATCCCCCAAATCCTCTTCCTTACCCAGAGTACATCTGAGATCAGCCCAGTAAAGCATGAGGCTGGCCCTCAGCTTCCAGCCTGAAACTGGGAATGATGACCTTCCCATCCCTGTGGGGCTCAGCCAGGTCAGGGCCTGGCTGCTGCAGGGGAGCTTTGGCTGTGATGCCGAGCCTGTTTGCAGAGGTGTTTGGGGTGAGCTGGCCATCCCTGCAGCCCTGGAGCTGCTGTGCTGCTCTCAATAACCCACAGGGAAGGATTCTTTGGGGAGCCAGGCGGGCTGGCAGGTCCGTGGCCCTCTGCATTCTCACCTGTCTGCACACAGGATTGTTTAAAGCCTCTCCCTTTCCATTTCCCTTTGTGACAGCGTGAGTCAAACAACTACTAATGACCTGGGATAGATTTCAACTCTGTTTCACCAGTGTATCAGCCCAAACATATCAGGGCTGCTGGGTGGTTTAACAACTAATCAATTGAAGCCTCTGGTTAAACTGTCTGCATGCACAAGTTGCACCCAGCCCCTNGGGGTGGGAGCTGGTGAGGTGGCTGAGCTTAGGGCGAGTGTTGGACAGGCAGAGCACGAACAAGAAGTGCCCTGAGGAGGGGGAAAGGGGTGGCAGTGCTGTGACTGACCTGAGCAGTGTCTCTGTCCTGCAGGCAGTGAGGGGGAGGGAATTTCCCTGGAGACTGAGCTGCAGTGCCAGAGGATGCTGGCCATCCCCCCTGGCAGGGTGCTGCACCCCGGCATCGACTCCCTCAACGTCTCCGTGGCTGCAGGTGAGAGCAGTTCTGGGCACCAAGGCACCAAAACCCCGACTTCTGCATTTATAAATCAGACCTCCAGGCCCACTGAACGATTTTCTTGTGGTTTAAAAAAAAAAAAAATCCTTTAATATTTATTTATTTTTACTTTCCCTACAGGTATCCTCCTGCACTCCATCTGCAGCCAGAAACGGAGGCACGGAGACTGAAATCCTCTTTATTTGGTGAAGGAAACTGCTCTGTTTGGATATGGAAACACTCTTCCCAGGATCTCCACCATCACTGTGAGTGCCAGGGAGGGCCCCAGTGAGCTGAGCTGCATTTCAGCTGCTGCAGGAGCCACCAGATCTCTGACTTAGCACCAAAGGCAGACACCTGATGTTGTAGGTATCACCTGTCTGCAGCTGTGGGAAGGCAGACAGGAGTGGGAGCAGCCAGTTTGGGCAGGAGAACACCCAGGGATGGCTGCCAGCTCTGTGCTGTGCACAGGGGACTTTGTGCATCACTTGAACCGTGGGGACAGTTTGGGCTGTGGCTGAGCGTGCCACTGAGAGCAGCCCTGAGCCCTTCCCCTGTGCTTGGGGACCGCTGCAGGTGTTTTTTCTGTTTGGTTGTAAACCAGATGTGCAGCCCTGCCAGGGGCTGGCCAACAGCTGCACTGGGGGGGAAATGCAGCCCCTGGAAATAAAGCTTTTGTAAAGATTGCCTGTGGACTCACATCAATCCATTTCGTGTCATATGAATCCGGAGTGTGATTAGTCCTTCAGGTGGGAAGAGGGATCCAGAGCTCGTTTCCTTCTGGGAAAGTTTCCTTTCCAAGCTGGGCTGATCCTGCTGGAGGCTGAGCTGCCCCAGCACCACTGTCCTGCTGATGGCATTGGGGTGGCTTCATCTGCATCTATCCTCGTTGGAAAACCAGGCTGGCTGAATTACTGAGAGCCAAAAGAATGTTATCACTTAGCACCTTAATTATTTTATTTAGCTGCTGTGGCCCTTTGCATAGGATTCCTCATTAACACTTAATTTACAGTGCCCTTTAGGGATAATTTCAAACAATTCCGCTCAGTCTGCCCCCTCCCCCCCTTCCGAATGAATAAGTAAATCACTCTGAGTGACTAATTAGGACTTTCCTTTGAGCTAAATGAAGTCTGTAAACCTCGGTCTGTGGGTGTGGGGGTGCTCCTGGTGTGTCCCTGGGAGGGTCTGGCTGGTGACACTGGGGACACTCCAGGTGCCTGGGATGGGGGACAGGGCATGGAGCTCCTGAAAGGTGTCCAGGGCTCCCTTGTGTGGCTGTGATGGAGGGGAGAGTGCCTGGGCTGGGGACACGTCCCCTGAGCTGTGTCCTGAGGAAAAGGACAATTCCCAAATCCCTCTGAAATGAGGGCTGCGTTACCCAAATCCACAGGCAGCTGGAGAACCCTGAGCTGGTGCCTTGTGGGGTGAGAGCTGGTGCATTTGGGGGGCTGAATTCGCCCTTTTTACCTTTCTAAAGCTGAAAGGAAAAGGCTGCAGGCCCAGAGGCCTCCGCCAGCCCCGTGGAGCTGCTCAGCAGCCGAGGGTGCCCCAGCAGAGGGTGCCCGTGGCTCAGATTTGCTCATTTTCCAGAGGAAAGATTCCAAGATTCAGCACTTGGCTAACTGAATCCTTCCTCTGGAGCAGCAGGGATCAGGGTAAAGCCATTTCTCCATTCTTGACCTCCAGGTAAGTATATTTATTTCCCATCTCACAGGAACTGCTGTTTCTCCCTTTTCATTTCTGTTTTTTTAAGTTTCTCCCAGCAGCGGGGAGGCACTTCCTGGCTTTGTGTGCCTGGGAAAGCCGGGCTCTGTCAGGCTGTGCTTGGCCATCTGCTCAGCCCCTCTAACGAGGAGGCAGCTGAGGAACCCTGCAGCAGCTCCTTTTCTTCTGGAAGGCTCCCAAAAAGCTTTGGACCCTCCGTGTCCGCAGCGGCCGCGCCGCAGTGAGAGGAGAAGCTCCTGCTCGGCCATCGCTCCAGCAGCCAGCACCGCTCCCCTGGGAATTCCCCAGTCCTGTATCCACGGAGCACTTCGATCCAAAGCATCAGACAAGGCTTTTTGGGAATTGCCTGAGCTTGAATTTTAGGATTTGAGTCACAACTCGGGCTGCAGCTCAGACTTTGGTGCTTGAGAGGGCAGTGAATCCCGCTCTGGACGGCTCTGCTGTTCCCACTGCTCCCATTGCCCTCCGTGGTAAGTTTTAACCCCACTTTCTTCCACTGGGATCCCCCTCCAGTGACTTTTGGATGGAGCTGATGCTTCGTCCTCCTGCCCCAGCCCCATCCTGAGACCTGTGAGGGTCTCTGACCTTTGGAGCAGGAGCTTTGTGCTGTGCCATTTGCCCCTGATCTAATAAATGCAATCCATTAATTGGATCATTGCCTGCTTCTCCAGTTAATTTCCTGGTTATTTTTAAATGTTAAAATGTAGTTTTTATAGTCTTTCATTATTTTTAGCCTTAAGCTTGACTATAACCGTCCCTGTAATGTAACTGTAAAAAACCCCCAGCTTTAGATCATAAAGGGGGACATTAATTGTCATTTTTTGTGTACATCAGCAAGATCAAAACACGTTTCCTGATTACTTCTGTTTGTACACAGAGTCCCTTTGATATTTAGATATGAATAAAGTGTGTGTGTGTAATTTGAAAGTCAATTCTTCCCTCCCTGCTGCTTGTCATGGATTCCTTTCAGAGGCTTATTTACCAAATTGATTTTAAAATTTACTAATTGCCCTTCCAGAATGATTTCTCAATAATCAAAGTGTCTCTAAGCACAGTGGCAAAATATTTGTCCTCCTCGATTCAGAAGATGAGTTCGGCGCCGGCGCTGCCTTATCTCCAGCCAGGGGAAAACACAAATCTTCCCATGTCCCAAAATCCACCCCGGGGAGCTCTGGCTGTGAGAGCAGCTCAGCTCCTGCCCCACATTTCCCTTCTGTGCTCAGGGTGTCTCCATGACAGAAAAATCCCATCCCTGAGTCAATGCAATCAGTGAAAAACTCCCATTCCATCCAATTCATTGCTGGGTCCCAGTGGTATTTTGGAGGCTGGAATGGCTCTGGGACAGGGGACACCTTTCCCTCTCCAAAACCCTGGCTGGTGGCAGGGGAAGGGAGCAGCCTGGGGTGCTGGTGGAGCTGGGAGTGGTGCCCACGGGCCACCTCCGGAATCCACAGCCCCGATCCCGGTCTGTAAATGTAATCAACCTTGAGGTCTTGTTGCTTCCACAGGTGCAATTAACATCACCATCTGCTAATCCGTGATTAACGATGTTTACAAATACGCTACAACACGGGAAAATGTGCTGCCACTCCTTGGGTTGGTTTTTTTCCCTTTATTTTTTTCCTCTCCCTGCTCCAGCACGGGAGCTGTGCACGGGAGGGATTTCCCCACGGAATGCTCCCCCTACCCCACCATTAATTCCCAGACATTTCACATTTTCCTTATTTAAAAGCGCTGTTAAAACTCCAAACCGGCTGCAGGAATGACGAAAGTTGCAATCAGGAGGTCAGTGCTGCTAAATGGGATTTAATTGCACGGGGCTTGAGGTACAAACTGATGAATCTGAACAATAAAACTTTGTGGGGAGCAGCATATGGTGCAGTTTGAAGGGAGTTTTTATCGATCATCCCACAGCCGATGCGTTAATGGGATGGCAGCCTTTGCTTTGGCTTCGGTATCGACGTGGAGTTTTAATAATGTCACACAGGAATATTGTGGAGGGGTTTATAATTTAGAATAAAATTAAAAAAAAAAAAAAAAAGTGTTTTCTATTAACTGCCTTTTTCTTTTCCAGGAGAGAGGAATACATTACAGGGCTGCCGTGTGTCCTCCAGATCTAGGTTACGTGTAATTGCTCAGTAATTGGTAGGACCATGTAAAAGCCATGGTATTTGCCAGTAAACCCTCCTAAGTTACCATGAAATCGAAGTGTGATATTTATTCTCTACAAAACTGGCTGCCCAAATGCTCTGTGGGATCGGTTTGGTCAGTGCAGGGGAGTTCCTGCAGGAAGGGGGGTCCTTTAACCTCCTTGGGCTTCAGCCTCAGGATTATCCACAGAGTCCTGGAATGGTTTGGTGGGAAGGGACCTTAAAATCATCTCCTTTCACTTCTGCCATGGGCAGGGCCTTGGGCACTTCCAGGGATCCAGGGGCAGCCACAGCTGCTCTGGGCACCCTGTGCCAGGGCCTCCCCCCCTCACAGGGAAGGATTTCTTCCTGATATCCCATCTAAATGACAGCTTTTAATGATCTAATATATATAGATTAGAAATAATAATCATCTAATAATCCTCCAGTTATTACAGCTGTTTCAAGGCCCAACTCAACCTGATGGAGGCTCGAAGTTCTCACGTTTTCAGTGGGCAGGGAGCAATAATTACACTAATGATGCTTTTTGGAGCCTTTGGAGATGAAATATTTCTCAGTGCACTGGGGGTACCTCCGTGGGTCACCTGCATTTCACCTCCTTGTTAAGCAGGACATCCAGAACCGTTCCCAGCCTGGCAATTTCCATGATTTCACCACGACTCTGGTCCGGAGAGCTCCAGCCCCGGGGCCTCACTCAGGGATTTTTCGCCCTGAGGAGGGACTGGGAAGGGTGTGGGTGTGTCAGCGATGGCTCCTTGGCGCTGCTTCGGCCAGGGCAGCAGTGAGTGCCTCGCCCGTGAGCAGCAGTTTTACACCCTAAAACCGTAACAATGTCCTGGGAACTGCTGCAAAGTGAAACCTGCCGAGTCTGAACGGTTTTTTAGCTGTTTCAGGAGCTGCAAACTCAGCAGTGCTGTGACCATCCCATCCTGCACATCCCTGGATCCACCCCTGACTCCGCCACGCCGGGGGCACGTTTATGTCCAGGTATGGGATGGTGTCACAGGTGAAATGTGCCTGACAGGGACTCACAGCAGGGACAGTCCCCCCTTCTCCATAGGAATCATTCCTGGCACCCCAGCTCCATCCCAGGGCAGCACTTTGGGGGGGAATTGGGCAGTTTCCATCCCTGGTCCGAGCTCTGGCACAGCCCCATCCCTGTCTGCTGAGGATGGAGCAAATCAGGGCCACAAAACCACCTTGGGGTGAGCACCTGACTCCCCAGGGAGGTCGGGAAGTGGGGAATAGTTACAGAAAAAGGGGGATGCAGCAGTGGCTGGAGTTCCCTGGTTGAATGAGGAGGTGGTGGTGCCTCACAGCTTTGCCAGCCCTCGTTAGCACCTCCCAGCCAGGCACAGCTCATTCCAGCTGCATCCCAAACCTTCTCCTGGAGATTGCATCTGTGCCTAATATGCATTTTTATATAAACAAGGGTACTAAATGGCCTTTCACTTCCCTCTGTAATGTCTTTTTTAATGGAAGGTCCTGAATTAAGAACATATATATATGACTCCAAGAATTTTCTAAGTGATATTGAAAACCTATTGTAGAGTGGGATTTCTCCTTGCAAAATTATTTTAATGAGGTTCCAGTTTATTTTCTGGCTATATTTTACTTATTTAATCCTCCAGAGGGGCTTTTCAGAGGCAGCATCTCATTTTCAATGCAACTATTCTTAACATTAGGGAAAACTACCTTTCTGAAATGCATGAAGGGGAAAAAAAACCCCGAACCAGAGGAAGATGTACGAGATAAGAATAAACTTGAAAAGCTTTGAGGTGGTTTATGGCTTCTCTGGAAAGAATAACAGTTCATGTATTTTTGTTATGGTGTGGTTTAATGATGCTTGCAGAAAAAAGATAAGGTAGAAATGGAAATATAAAATTAAACCAGCAAAGTGAATGTGATTATTTTAGTTACCAGTATTACCTGGGGAAAACGCTCTGGGGGTTTTTTATCTACACTAAATATTTGCTTTTCTAAGAGGAAAGGGCCCTCCCTCTGCATCTCCTGGCTCGAGGGTGGGAAGGGGAATTTTCCTGAGGGAGGATGAGGATGGACGGAGCCCTGGCTGTGCCAGCGCAGGTGTCCTGGGGATGGGATTGGCACAGGGCTGTGCCAGTGGTGAGGATGAGGAGGAGATGACCCCAAAAGGGACCCCCCAGCCTCACCCTGGGCCTGTGTCACTGCGTGTGCCCCAAGCAGGGTGGGGAATAGGGGAGGCACAGCGGGGTGTGTGCACCCAGCACGGGCCTGAGCTGGGGATCCTGGATCCTTCACTGGGATCCAGGCATGGCTGATTCCCTGGGAGTCATGGTTCCATCCCATCCCATCTCCAT
>VZTH01009545.1:217707-227930 GCA_013397815.1 Aleadryas rufinucha | reverse complement strand
CCAGGAGCTAGAGAAGGACTGGAACCCTCTGCTCACGGAGTGAGCAGAGGGTTCCAGTCCTTCTCTAGCTCCTGGCGAGGCAGTTTGGATTAATTCCTGGTCTCCACAAAAGTGGTTGGAGATCCCTGGGATGAAAAGCACCTGGAAATCCCAATCTGGTGTTTGCTGTAACCTCCAAAGCGCCCAGACAAGCCTGGTGCTGACCCCCAGGTCTCACTCTGGGTGATGATGGTGAGGATGGTGATGAGGTGTGATGAAGGCCAGCGGTGCCCCCGAGCCCTGCTGAGCTTTAATCCGGTTTTTCCCGTGTGTTTCGCTGGCAGAGCTCGGGTGTGAGCAGGATGTTGGTGTGGGTGGGCGGGACAGGGACGTTCAGCAGTGCTTGGATGAGGATTGGAACATGGAGTGTGATGGAGAGGGGGTTTTCTTCCTGTTCTTCATTCCTGGACAAGCTGAAACCTGCTGGTCTGGGGCTGTCCCAGGCTCCAGCACTCAAACCCCAGCCACCACTAATCGTCTCCTTATTTCCCCTCCTTCAGGGAAATTTTAACTCTTGTCCTCTGCTGCTGAGTAGATCCTTAAGCCGGTAACAACGTGAGACAGAGGGAAATGAAGGGCCCATCCTGCCCCCTTCCCCAGCTGAAAACCACTGAAAAATTCCAGGAAAGCATTCAAAAGGTATAAATTTGCATTCAAATGATGCTCCTGATGATGAGGGGTTCGTGTTTAACGGGGTGCAAAGGACGGTGTAGGCACCTTGTGCCCTCTCCCTGCCCTTTCCCCCCTCTTTGAGCCCCCAGCAGCTCCTGTGCCCGTGGGTTTGGCTTTGGGGACAGGGACCCCGTGGTCCCCTTGCCCCCATCCCTGGGATTGCCCCGCACGGGATCCCTGCTGCCAGCAGCTGCTCCAGTGGCTCGTTCCCCCTGGAATGTCCCGATCCTGGGGGCTGAGGGGATGAGGAGGGTGGGGATGCCGTGCTGGGGTGTAACTCCAGGGGGGGACACACGGGGACAGGGGCCACGGTGGCCTTTGTGTGCCTGCTCCAAACAGATGTGAGCAAAGCCGAGTTCGATTTGCGAGACCGCCCGGGGAATATCGCTAACTAATTATAGAAAACAGGAGATGCGCTCCCCTCCTCTTGCATTTTTTGATAAACATTGTCTCCTCTCAACAGCTGAGTATTTAATTAGTGTTGATTGTTGTTCCCGTGTTCAATAACCACTCATCAGGAGGGGGGTGTCCGCTGGGGCAGCGTGGCCTGGAGCACAGCGGAGCCGAGGGTGTTCATAATTAAGGATGCAATTTATTTGAGCAAGTCATGTGTACAGCACCCTGTGTTTTAGGTTAATTTTCAAGGTTAAAGGGGAAAAAAAAAAAAAACCCAAACAACTTCGGAGGGCGAGGAGAGACGGCTGGAAACTCAACAGCAGAAACTGCAGGGAGGGATAGACACATGAATGTGTCTGTGTGTACAGACAGACACACTTGGGACACCCAAACCTCTGTGTGTGCCTGTGAGTGCTCCCACTGAGTGCTCCCCATCCTCTCTCCTCACAGACTGGGCCTGCTTCCCAAGTTTTGGCTGGAAAATGCCACCATGTGGAGCAGCTGTGGAAAGGTTCCTTAGGAAACAGGTGGAATAACAACGGAAAAGCAGCTTTTCCTCAGCACCGCTGTGGGCACAACTGGTGGCCACCAGCAGCTCGCTGGGTGCTCAGGAGGTGGCAGTGGGTGCCCAGGGGCTGCATCCAGGTGGGCAAGGGGGGCTGGGGTGGGCACTGGGGGGCTGGTGCTGGTCCCAGCCTCTGGCACTGGTCAGCACGAGCCCAGGTTTGGCTGTGGAGCAGCTCCGGCGGTGGCTCGGAACGAGCCTGGCCCTGGCTGGGCTGGGGGCTCAGGGGGACACAGCAGGGCCTGGCTGGGCTGGGGAGCATCAGGTGTGTCAGGAGAGAGGCTCCAGGCTCCCTGGTGACAGCAGGGATGGCTCAGGATCGACCTTTCCCCAGGTTTTGCTGCCCCTGGGTTCCATGGCATCCCAGGAATCGGCTCAGCAGGCACAGGGTGGCGGTGGGGGAGGTGGCTGCGTGTCCCCAGCTCTGGGGACAGCTTTGCTGGGTGCCACAGAGCCCTGGTGGTGAGCTGTGGGCGGCAGCTGAAGGGTTAAAGGCTCTGGGGTGCAGAGGCACGGGTCACTCCCTGCAGCTCTCTCTTGGCCATCGATATATTGAATATGCGCTAATCTGGATCAGTGGGATCCGGGGCTGACCCGGGGACAGCCACAGCTCCCTGTCCTGGCGGTGACGGGGGCTGGGAGGGCTCAGGGGGCTGCCCAGGGCAGGGCTGTCACTGGGGTGGGGGACATGGGACAGTCCCCTCACCCTCACCATTCCCTGGGTACAGCCTGAGCCACCGCTTGCAAGTCAGACCCCTAAAAATGTTATCGGCTGTGAAAACTGGGAAAAGGAATCCAAAAGGGAGAAAATCCCAAAGATTGCTCCATCCCTTCCTTCTGAGGGGGCCCTCGAGGCCATGTCCTGACCATGGCCACCAGTGCCACCAGTGCCAGGGGGTGCATCCCACACCCACAGCCCTTTGGAGCACCCGCTCCCAAGAGAGCCCAGATTCATAGCGTGAGGAGATGTATTTAGGCTCAAGGCAGTTCAGTTGTGTTAATTATGAAAATCTAAAGATAATCTATATTTAATGTCAAATTTTTCTCAAATTTGCTAAAGAAGGAGGAGAATATATGCACATGATGACATTTAAATGAAGAACAAGGTGCAATTAAACTCCGAAACGTACAGTAGACTAATTGGGGAGAGGATGACAAATATAGTTATCATCAGCAACTAATTAGGGCCCTGCTTTAGCTCTCCCTGCTTGATTAATCTCGACTAGGTGTTAATAAGTTCCGTGGGCCCGGCCAGCAGCTGGGGACAGGCTGTTTGTGGCTCTGTCTGGCGTGGCAGGGACGAGGTAGTGGCTGCAGCCCTGTGCCAGGAGGGACGCTGGACCGTGAGGAATGTTAGTTAAGGGAGTTGGATTTATTTTGGGGGGGGTTCAGAGCACATTTGGGTGGTGGAATTGTCCCCACCGAGCCTGGGAGCACGGAGAGAGGAGGAGGAGGAGGAGGAGCAGGAGCACCCACGGGCGGCCCCGCGTGCCAGCAGCGCTGTTGACACGTCCCTTGTCTCCCAGATTTACGCTCTTATCTTTTTGCATTGAAAGGTAAGAATAATAGTAAAATGTTAATGCTGTACTCTACATCTAACACCGCACGTAAACGGGCGACATGACACGGGAGGCAGATAAATCACGGCCGAGCTCAGACAATCATCTCCACCAGACAGAGTAACCCACGAGAGCTCCCAGCACAGGAATGTGCTCGGGAAAACAGGGGGCTACAGCCCAAACCCCCTCTGGTTTTCACCCCTGCATTGTTGGGGTTTGATTGTATGGAATTAGAGGTATTTTTTAATTTGCTGCTCCCTGCTCTGAGTGGATGCTCAGGGCTGGGGCAGCCTGGAAGTGCTCGCAGGTGAACGACTCTGGAGACTTCATTCCCATGAGGATGCTGGACGTGGGCACTTGAGCTAAAACGGGGAGGAAAAGAGGCTTCTGGCCAGAAAACGTCCAGGGGCACATCCCTGGTGGGGTTTTCCTGGTGGGGTTGCAGTTGCTGCAGTTCTGCAGGAGAGATGAAGCCACACAAAGCCCTGGAAGGCGGTGGGGGAAGATTCCCACAGCGTGGCCCTGTGGGGATGGGATGGATGGGGTTCTACAACCACTCTACAGCTGTCCTACAACCACCCTACAACCGTCCTACAGCCGTTCTGGGCTGGAGCTGTGCTGGAAAACGCAAGAAGCCAATCCCAGGAGCTGGTCCCGCTCCTGGAGCGCCATTCCCGCCTGGAGAACGCTCGGAGGGCGCCGTGCCGTGAGCGGGGACGGTGCCACCACCCTCTGAAGGAGGCACCAAATCCCCCAGAAGGGCCCTGGGGGGTTTCTCCCGGCTGATGGATCGAAGGCTGTTTTCTCCCCCAGAAACAATCCCGGCGGAGGTGGGAGAGCAAAGCCATTACCGCGGAGGATGAACTTGGCTCAGTCGCCATGGAAACGCTGGCCGGGCCCCGGCACCGCTCGCGTGTGCACGAGGCCCGTTGACCTCACTTAGAATTATTACCTTTAGCCAAATAAAATAATTTGTGTTAATAAAGAGACCATTTTCTCCCGGCTTCCGAGCGAGCCTTCCCCAGAAGGCAGAGTGACTCCTTAATTACACTTTTACTGCAAGGTGATTAATGTTCAATATGTGATACTCCGTTTAAATAAGTCGCTTATTAACACCTTTAATATGTTTTAATTTTTTTTTTTCCCCCTTTTTCCGCCCTCCTTCCCTCTGGCCTGGCGGCGGGAGGGGCTGTGCAGCGCTAGATGGAGCTCTGATATTGGGCATGGGGGTGTGGGGGCGAGCCCTGGGGCCCTGGCTTCTCCTGGAAGGACAAAGTGATGGGAGAAGCAGGAGGGAGAAGCCACGGTCCAGGGGCAGCAGAACTGGGATGGGGAGCAGGATTTGGGATGGGAAACTGGCTTTGTTTTGTGGGTTTGTGGCTGTGGGGGCCGTGCAAGGAGTGGGAGAGGGCTCGGCCCTTGCAGAGGGGTGGCAGCAGCTGTGGGGTGCTGGATGACCCCGCCATGGTCCAGCTCTGCCCATCTCTGCAGCCACATCCCTCCCTGAGGGAGCAGGGCTGTCCTAGGACACATCCAAGTGCTGAGAAAATGGGGAAATCCCCCCTTTTTGGTCATTCCTCTCTTAGTTATGGCGTTATTTTTTGGAGATGGGTGACAGACGCTGCTGGCTGGTGCTTGAAACCAGAGAAACATCTCCAGGTTACTGCCTGAAATGGATTGTTCCTCCTGATTGCAGCTCAACTGCTAAATGAAAAAAGTAATTTCATTTTATACCAGATTTCTTCCTTTTAGAACTATTTTTATTCGCGCAGCAACAGCTGTTTATAAATACATGTTATTGTTTGCCATATAAAGAATGCATTACTCCCCAAAATGGGAACTCACGGGATAAACACCTGGCACTGGCGCAGAGTTTGGAAATGATGCTGGAAGTTTCTGCCCCAGATCCAGGCTGGGGGGTTCCCAGAGCTCTGTGCATCCCAGCAGGAGCAGGAGCAGCCCCCACATCCCCCCTGCCCGGTGTTCCCTGTGATCCGCGGGGCCCCAGAGCTCCGAACACCTCTTTGAAGAACTCCATTTACTGCTACAACGAGCACAGGCTGCTCAGCAGAGGGGAAATGGAGGCGGGGAGGAGCCTTTTCATTCCCACAGACAACTCAGAGGGACAAACCCACCGGATACGGCGTTTCCATCTTGGGCTCCTTCCACTTCTCGTCATCGATTCTGGATCTCCACGTTCCTGCCCGGCCCCTGCTCAGAGCTGGGTGGGAAGAGATGTTCCAGCAGCCCCAGTGCCACACACGCCAATCCTGGGCCAAACTGCCCAAAAAATGCAGCTCCACGTGGAGGTGGTTGACTCCCTTTTCCTCCCCTTTTCCCTGCCTCCTGCTGGAAGTGGGGTTAATTATATTCACCATTACATATGGAGAAATATTCCATATATTGAGAGAAATGTTTGAGGGACCTTGTTCAAGAGCTGCCCTGGCTGCTGCTGGGGGTGTGTGTGCTGCAAACTTAAAACTGCAGAGAAACAAACAATTTCTACATGAATTTGTGCCTTAATCCATCCCTGAGAGCTCCTGGGGAAGTGCCCAGCTGCTCCCAGTGACCATTCTGAGGGAGCTTTTCCTCAGGAACCTCCTTCCCCCAGCCAGGTTCCAGGTGGGGATGGCTGAAGGTTATAAATACCTGAAATGCAGATTAACTCCTGCATTTTATTTCCTGCCCTCAGCTCAGAGCCTTCTGAAGGTGAGTTCCAGGTTTGGTGTTTGCAGGGGTGGGCTCTGCCCCCACCCTGGTTTTTGTTTCGCTGCCTTCCCCTTCTCTTTTTTCCTCTTCTTTTCCTGCAAAAAAAGCATTTTACTGGAGGGATACCTCTGAGACCCCGGCTCCAGCTGCTCTCCTTGCCCTGAATTCCTTCACTTTATTAAAATTCTATTAATAGAAGATGCCTTGTAGAACCCTGCAAGAGAGGTAACACCTCTGGATTCCTCTTGCTCTGTGCTTTTCTCTGGGGTGGGGGACATTTGCTGGTTGGGGTTTAGTTTCTCATTCCCCTTTTGAATGGTTTGAAAAAGGCAAGAACTTGGCTTATGTGAAAGCCTAAAGGAGTGCTGGAGGAAATGCTGCTTTAGCTGGTGTAAATACCGAGCCCCTCGTTAATTCCAGGGCTAAATTAGACGTTTTGTTAATTGTTTATCCTGCAAGCACCACTCTGGCAGTGAGGCATCAACCCCACCACAGGTATTTGGGAGCTCACCGGTTGGGAGGGCTGAGCTGTGCATCATCTGCCATTTCCTAACAGTCATCTCTTTCAGCACTAATTCCCACAGAAAATGAGCTTTTATTGCATTAAATAAAACCTCAGGTAATTCTGAGAATAATATTTCTCGAGTGCTCAGGGCCCTGGGAGAGGCTCCAGCCGGGCTGGGGCTGTTCAGTCCTCGTGGAGCCGCAGCTGAGGCAGCGCTGGCTGGGCTGGGCTCTCCCCTCACTCTTTTATGTCCCACCCTGGTCCCTTTTGTACCATTTTTTGCTCACAGCCGGGTATTTTGCTCAGTAATTTCTGTCTGATCTAACGGTGCCTGCTTTTCCTGGGTGCTTGAGCAGCAAACTACACGAGGTTTGTCCTGGCTGTGGGGTGGGCACGAGCCAGGGGTGCTGGGTGCTGAGCAGGGCCATGGGATCGGGGATTATCCACAGGGATCAGGGGCATCCCTGAGGTGTGAGGAGAGGATTAATCAGGCCAGCACACCCTTCCCAAAAACACAGAGCAAACCTCAGGGGTGCCAGCATGGGACATGAGCAGCCAGGGCACCCTTCCTGTGCCACCCCCAGCAGTGCCAGGGCCACTGGCTCGGCCCCAGTGCCACCAGTGAGCCCACGCTGTCCCCAGCCCTGTCCCCTCCTGCCAGGCTGCCCAGCCCAGCAGGTGAAAAACTCCTTCAGAACTTCCCAGTAATGAACCAGCAGAGGTTTATTGGCTATAAAGGATAAAATTAATGTGAGTAATCCTCATAAACCCTCCTGATTTGTGCTGCTCCCTCCTGCTCGGGCTGCGTGGCTCTGACTCCTGCCCCTCACGGCTAATGGGGGCTGATGAGCAGGTTAATTAGCAAGTGCCAGCCCTGGCTTGGGTGGGACCTTGGGAGGGAGCTGGGGATGCTGCCCCGGCCTCCCCAGCAAAGCAGAGCCACGAATTCCTCTTCTCCTTTAGAGGCTTCCTCACCAGCATCTTTGGTAAATGTATTTTTCCAGCGGCTGCTGCATCCTAAAGGTGTTTTCACTTTCCACTGAACTCCCTGTGATGTGAGGAATTCTTAGGAAAAAATAAAAAATCAAATCACTCCTCAGCTTTCCTCTGATGCTGGAGCTAAACCAAAATGAGGAATTCAGAAGGCAAACACACAGGAGCTTGTACCTCTGACTGGGAGTGTGCAGTGGGGTTTTATGGTGGTTACTTATTTTCCCTAAATTGATGAGGCTTAAAGGGGAAGTTAAACTTTTCACTGATGGGTAGGTGAAATAATATTAAATTCCCATATTAGAGATCATCATTAACCTGTTTGGGGTTTATTGGACTAACAGTAAACACAACAAGCTGTGAACAGGGTGCTTAATTATTTCAATGAATATTCATAACATACAGGACCCTTCGAGGAAATAAAGAGAGGAAATTGTTCTACAGCAGTTGGGAGGTTGATAAGCAAAGGCTCAGCTTTAAATTGAGGGAGGAAAATGAAATGCACCTGCACTGCAAATCCTTGCTGCATGTATTTATATATAAACAAACAAAAAAAATATGTATTTAAAAAATGGATACATCTCTTACTAAGCAACTTAGTAGAGAATAATTTATTTTAGTGGGAATTCTGTATGTTTAGAATAACTTGGTTTAAATAGGAGAAGTATTTGGAGCCTGATGCTGCAGCACCACGACTCAAAATTCAAATATCATCTCTGATTTTTGAAAAACCACAGGATTTTGGCTGCAGGAGTGCCTGGAGCCCCTCTATTTCCCTGTTTCCTTCTTTCTGCAGTATCCTGCAGTAACTCCAAAGGCGTTTCCTGCTCTTGCCAGGTATTTTGGGAGGTGGTTAAATAGGAGAGATCACACAGGGACCAAGTGATCTGCACAACTTCTTCCTGAGAGTCTGGAAGAGGCCCCAAAAGTCCTTTGTCCTACATTTTCTGTTAGGGCAGGTGCACTTTTAACTGTACAGGAAGGTGTAAGGAGTTATAAACCTTCCACACAGACAATAGGATCGGGTGCCATAAAGGGACATGTGCCTTGTGAATTAAGACACTTGGTAACTTGTGGAATGATGGCTTAAAATGACTTTATTTTACGGCCAGTTTCTGCCACCTGAGTGATGTTGCATGTATCGGTTGTATTTATAACTTAATGGCTTTTCTCAATTTTATGATACTTTTTTATGAGACTTGTGGCTTTATGGTACTTCATAATTTTTCTCAGATTCATTAAATCCCGTCGAGGGTGGAGCTGGTGGCATTCCCAGTGCCATGGAGCAGCCTGGAGCCCAGGCTGGGTGGAGCTCTGGGTGACCTGGCCTATGGAAGGTGTCCCTGGCCATGGCAGGGGGTGGGATGAGATGGGTTCCGAGGTCCCTTCAACCCCAGACCAATCTGTGGTTCTCAAAAACCCCCTGGAAAGTGAGGAACCAGCTCCAGGCTGGGCTCACACCGTGTGAGGGGAGCCTGGCACTGAGGGAAGGGATGGGGTGGGTGGTGATGGCTGAGTTCCAGCAGCTTGGCCTTTGGTACTGACAAACTCTGTGGAGTTCCTCCTGTTCCTGCACCGACCTTGGGCTGCCCTGTGCTCTGTTTGCTGTAACCCTTCTGCACCAAAGGTGACATTTCAGTGGTTTTGGGGGCGTTCAGGGGTTTTGGTGTCACATCCCTCCCAGCACAGGATGTCCCCTCGCTGCGGTCACAGGGGCTGGGCGTGGAAAAACCTCTCGGCAGCTTCTCGGCTTTGGTGCTTCCTTCTGCACCTGGAACCTGCCCAAAACGATGCTGAATTTAACAGAATTTGGGTATGACTGACTGGGAGCAGGGGTGATGAGGAGTCAGGCCTGGCCACGGTGTCACAGCAGTGGGAGGAAAGGAAGGGGGAAGTTTGGGGCACCCAAACTCGGGTGGGAAGGGCTCGGTGGCTGCTCAGGGTGGTGGCAGCTCTCCTGCCGTGGGGCTTCGGCCCTGAAATTGTGGGATCTGACACAAAACCAGCAGCACCTCGTGGTTCAGTGGGGGTTTTCCTCCCTTTTATAAAAAAACAAAGGGGAGCACGCTCAGGAGCCCCCAAACATGTGTGTTTTTAAACAAAAACCTCATTTTGGTCGGTACTGGAATAGAGGGCGAGGCATGGAAAAGCTGCGGGGCCTCGAGGGCAAGTGCCAGGAATTCCCGAATTCCCGGTGCCCAGGGCTGCCATTGTGCCTGGAATGGCCCTCGAGGAGGAGATGCTGCTCTTCATCTTCAGTGCATCCCCGGGGGAGTGGGAGACGCCCGGGGTTATTCCTTTTGCATAGTTGCGAACAATTTCATTCCGAATTCCACTTTGGGGAGAACGGGAGAAGATGGAGTTGACTTCTGGCAGCGGGGCCGTGTCCCCGTGGGAGGAGGTTTGGGAGGGGGGCTCAGGACCCCCTCACCTTGCCTGCCTCTCCCTATTTACGATCCCCAGAGATAAGGAGCTTCCCACCTCGCAGCAGCTTCATTACCGGCTGTTGGTCTGCGGGCCCGCAATGCATTTATAATTTTTATTGTTATATCTTTTAATTTTATTTTGCTTTCCTTGCTGTCTGCGAGGAGGGGAGATAGGAGTCCATATTTATTACAGAGCAAACGATCTACCTCCGCGAATGTATGTATCAGTTAATTTAATCTCACCAGTTTTATTTAAACTGTTTTTCCTTCCTTTCTTTACTTCCCTCCTCCCGTCTCCCCCCTTTTCCTCCTCCTCCTCCTCTGGGCGCAAGGTGATCAGTTTGTTTAAAAAAAAAAAAAAA
>VZTH01009545.1:198199-217679 GCA_013397815.1 Aleadryas rufinucha | reverse complement strand
GAAGGAGAGGGAAAAAAAAAAAGCTGGAAAGTAAAACTATCCCGTGCCTTTTATAATGTGGATTGAAAAGGCTTTTTCTGGTTGCTACGGCGTCGCTGTGCCTTTCAGTGCTTACGCCTGTGTGCCTCCCGTGGCCCCCGTCTGATTGACATTTACAAATTACCAAGCTGAGAGTGTTCAATCTTTGACCCGTGTGTTTCTATTCAGCAATGAGTGAGATTTGCAAGCATTTTGTCATATAATTACTGCAAATCCCTTGAAAATTTCCACAACAACGCCTAGATGAATGGTAATTTGTGCAGACAGCCGCTGGTGCCTTTACAATACACTCAGATGCAAAACAGTCTAATTTTTTTTTTTTTTTCTTCTTCACCCAAGATTTCTGGGGAGGGGGGAAGAAAAAAAATGTTCAGCGTGTGAGCGTGCTGTAAAATATTTGGATTGTTAGATTTATTTGCTTACACAACCTATATTTGTGCTGATTTTATTGTATTGACTGTATGCATTTTTTTCCTCCCATTCTACAGTTTTATTGTGCCTTGGTCATATGCATACATCACCCTCATTGTTCTCCAGGAAATTTATTCCACCTTTCAGCCTGCTCTTGATAGGACTTATTGCATTACTAGTTAAGTGCTGAGATTTGCTACTACAAAGATTTGAAACAGCCCCTTGTAATGTTTATTTGCCAGACATGGCTGAGATCATATGTTCTCATCACACTTGGGGTGCATCTGCGTTTCGGGGCCAGCTGGGTTTGGGGTTTGGTCCTGAGGGATGGAGTGGTACCTTCCCAAATTGGGTGGCCAAGGGGGAGAGCATCCAAGAGCCAGAAGGAAGTGGGTGTCCAACACCTGTTGAAATAATCGTATTTATTCATGGAATACCCATAGAACCACAGAATTGTTGAGGTTAATTGTTAAAGAATTGTTAAGGGAAAGATCTTTGAGATCATCAGGCCCAACCATCAACCCAGCACCACCCCCATGTTCATTACTACACCTACATGGAAAATCACAGAATCGCTGAGGTTGGAAAAGACGTTTAAAACCAAATCCAACCATTCCCCCGGCACTAAACCACGTCCCAGGTGCCTCATCTACACTTTTAGAGCCCTCTGGGGATGGGGACTCCACCACTGCCCTGGGCAGCCTCCAACGCTTCAGCAGCTCCTCACGTGACTTGCAATGCATGGAATGGAGGGTGGAGATCCTGGCTCTGGGAATTCTGGGTTTGTGAGCTGTGTTTTGAAACGAGCTATTTCGGCAAATAACGTTTTGGTGGAGTTTAGTAAGTGTTTGCCTTTAGGAAACACTTTCAGCTCGCCTTTCCAGAATTTCCCTACTCTGGTGCATGTATATATTTATATTTCTATTTAGATATATGTGCTGTGGCAGCAGGGGCCTCCACTGGCTTTGGCTTTTACAGTGACCTGCGCTCGCTGCCTGGCGTGAGAATTGTGATGTAGATTTTGTTGTTGTTTGTTAAAACAGCCCTGTGAGAATTTAATAACTGAACTGAGGTTTCGTGTTGTGGGGTTTTTTTCTGTTTTTCAGTGCTGGCTGAGTTCCTGGCTCAGGTGCAAGGGCAGAAAGTCTGCTTTTTGTGGTTTATTTCAGGTGAGGGTCACCATGCCTGACGCTGGCGCTGTCACAGGGAGGGTACAAAACTGGGTGTGCCTGCAGAGATGCAGGAGGGCTGATGGGGATGAGCCTGGCTGGGGGCTCTGGTGGGCCTGCAGAACGGCTGCTGGAGCGTTCTGGAGGATGCTCCACGTGTGGGAGCAGCCCCAGAGCACAGGGATGCTGGGGAAGAGCTGCTTTGGGTGCCGCAGTTGCGCCGGCAGCGCGAGGCAGCTCATCCTCCCCCAGGCAGCGCTGCCGGAGAGTTTCGCTCCCTGCCGTGCAAAGCACCTTCCTCGGCCCACGGGTGATTATTTATCATTGCTCCTGCCGAGCCAGCCCCGACTGCACTGCAGCATTTTCCCTTGGCTGAGGAGTTTCCTCTCTCGTGTTCGCGAGCGATGCTCCCGAAGCCCCGCGAGCAGCAGCAAACCTCGGGGACCCGCCGGGTTTGGGGGGGATTTTCCTCCAGCAGCCTCCAAACCTCAACCTCAGCTCGTGGAAACGGGAGGAGGAGGAGTGGGATGGGAGGAGGTGTGCGGTGAAACTCGGGAGGTGCTGAGCTGTGTGGGGCCGCGGTGACGGATCGAGGCAGAGCTCAGCCACCGCGGGCTCCGAGCGAACCTCGGCTGTCGTTAGGCTGGAAATGCAATCTCTGCGAGGGAAGAGGCCGTGGTAGGCTTAGTGAGATCTGCTCCCGTTATGGGAATTTAATGCACCTGGTAGAATCTAACTGCGGGTCATCAGGTTTTATTGGCGCAGTGCAGACGTGCAGGGTGATGAACTGATCTGGCGAAACATTAACAAAGATAAAAAATAATCCCGGATCGGGTTTTGTAGTGGGCATCATTGAAATCAGAGCAAATGCTGCTCTTCAGGTGCTTGTCTGTTCATCCCAGGTAATTTCTGCCGCTGTGCTGCCGGTGTAGATGGTCTTTTATACAGAGTTTGCAGATAAATTTTTGTCTGACACATATCTAGAACTTTATACAGTCACCTACTAATTTAAACCAATTTGCCCTAGGTGATGGGTGAATACACTTGAAAATTAAATGGGTCTGATTTAAGCATCCCTTCTCTGAAGCCAAAGATTATATAATTAAATTAAAAGAAAATGTGTTTTATAATAAACTGTATTTCCTCTTGGCAAAATCCAATTTTGAAACAAGATTGTAATATCATATCTAAAAATGTTTTCCCATGGGTATTACCAGTCTATTTCATTTAATTGTTTTCACCCATCATATTATGAGCTTTCAAAGTAGTGAAATGAGTGTGGTTTTTACGAAGAACAAGGGAGGAAATGGCAGTGAGAGGGAAGGTTGGCTCCTTTCCCAGGAGGAGCTTCTGGAAAACCAGGGGTGGGCACCTCGTTGCCTGCCCCAGGCTCTCAGTTCCTGACCCTGGGTGGTGGAAGGCGATGCCATGGCCAGCACAGACAGTGCCAGGCCCTTGGCATCTCAGGTTCTCCTTCTCTGGTGAGAGTCTGGCACAGGAAGAAGCTCCATGAGCTGCACTGTGAAGATTTTGCACTTAAACAGAAAATATTTAACACTTGGAGCAGCTGGGAGCTCCTTCCCCAGCCTGGCTGCTCATGTCAGTGCAGAGGGGTTTGGTGATGCCAGAGGTTTTCCAGGGTGTTCCCCAGCACGTGGATGAGCAGGATCAGACCCTCAGGGTGAGAGGGACCCATTGTAGGAGCAGCAGCATTTTGGGGTGGGATCCCTGTGGGTACCACAGCCACCCTGCTGTCCCACCAAGTGCTCAAAGCTGGGGTCAGGGGAAAAGCCACATAAAATAGGACGCATTTCCAATGAAATATGAGCCAATTCACCCTTAATTAATATGCTCATTCTCTTCTATGTCCATTTATCTGTTCGTGTGCTGTCCCTGTGTCCCCAGGGCACTGCAAAGGGAGATGGGTGTCACTTCCAGGCTCCCACTTCTGATGACTGTGGCTGACAATAAGTGGAAGCTTCTGATTCTTCATTGATTTAGCAAACTTTGGCAAAATTATTCAGCAAAGCACCAGGAAAAGCTGGAGGTGCCCATCCTCTTCTCCCAGTGAATCCCGGTGGCTCCGCTCATCCCCAGGGCCGGAGGTGCCGAGAGATGGGGGCAGAGAGCAGCATCTCGGTGTCTCTGCTCCTGGCAGGGCCCTGCTGGACCCATTTATTTCCTAGATGGGATTGGGCCTGTTTATTATGACCAGCAATTCGTTAATCAGGGGCAGAGGAGTGGGCAGCAGCCCTGGCCATGAGAAGCACAAGTGTCCGTGCACCAGAGCTCGGCACAAACCCGGCTGGGCAGGAAAGCGCCCTCCCAGTCTGAGAATGGACACCTCTCTCATCCCACATCTCCTGTTTTACTTGGCTTAGGAAACCCTGATTCTGTTTATATATTTATTTTTTTTCCCAGGGGTGCCTGACCACTCTGAGCATCCCCCCCAGTGCAGGCAGGCCCGCGGGTGCCGCCATCCTTTCCCTCTGCATCTTTCCCCACCGAACAAATGCACTTTTCTGCCGTAAAAACTTCCCAGGACTCGCTGGTTCTCAGTGCCAGCGGGGTTACAGGGCTCCCCCTAAACTGGGGGACAGATGGAGTCAGTGCCAGCTTCTTGGTGATATCCTGGGTGCCCCCAGCATCCAAGGCACGCTCGGGATGAGGGAGGGAGCAGCGCGGGGCTGCCCCATTGAATCCTTGCGAGCCTTTTCCAGGGGCAAACCCGGCGACTTTGTGGGAAAACGCTGGTTAAAGCAGCAGCGAGCAGTCGGAAGGCTGATAATGGTGTGAGTTTTGGCTCTCCGGGGCGGTGTTTGCCCGAGGTGGGGCCGCAGCGAGCGGCGCTGCCCAGCCCAGCCCGTCCGGCTGTCCGGCTGTCCGGGAGCGGCACCGGCAGCGGGGGCAAGGACCAGGCGATTCAGATGGAAAAGCGTTTTCCACGGGCGTTCGGCTGCTGTCAGCCATTTTAGGTTCTGAATCCTATTTCCCTGGTGCTTCCGAGAGGAGCTTTTGGGGGAGTCCCCAGCTAAAACTCGAATTTGCATTTAAATGGAGATTTTTTTTTTTNTTTTTTTTTTTTTTTTTTTTTTAATGAGCAGGATGCATGGGAGACTAAGACTATTAGGTTTCCTTGTGGGAGAGTGCAGAATTCTCTCACCTTTTACATCCCACCCCCTCGCCAGCCCCTTTAATGCACACTTTAAATTAGACATTAAAAAAAAAAAAAAAAGGAATGGTGGGTCTTTAAGGAGAATATAATCATAAACAAATAAGTCTGGTTGCCCTTGCAGCAGAACTAATCTTCCCTCAGCTGAGCTGTGATATAGATCAGTAACAAGAGCCACGCGCAGGGGGTTCCTTTGAAATGCATAATACCTCCTCGTATAAATTGGAGTTGGTGTGATGGAGCTGTGAGATGACATATTGTGGCATGACCCCTCTCTACTGATTGTGGGTGAACCCTGCAAAGGTAAATCTAACACGGCGCACACATCAGACAATTTCATTTTCATCACCCAGGGACAAAAACATGGCAACAGAATCTTTTCAAATGATAATCTGCATGCTAGGCGGAATATTTTCCCTTCCTTCTTTCCTTTTTTTTCCCCTTCTTTTTATTTTTTTTTTTTGCATGTTCAATTCATGATGTAGGTGAAAGGAATTATAAATTGCTTCCAAAGTTCATTCATTCCCTTCTTCTCATTCTTCCCTTTCTTTTCCTCCTTCTCCTTTGGCTTTTGTTCTCTCTCCCTTTTCCTCCCTTTTTTCTGCCTTTGTCTCCTTCTCTTTCACTTTTTTCGCTTCTTTATCTCTCTTATTTTTATTTTCCTCTTCTGTTCTCTCCTTCCTCTTTTCTCTCTTCTTTTTTTCCCCCATCTTTAATATTTTTTCTCCTTTTTATCTTCCCCCTTTTTTTCCTCTCCTCTCTCTCCTTTTGTCTTTTTTCCTCCTCTTCTTTCTCTTTTTTCTTCCTCCATCTAAAAGTTTGGCATTGTGTGTGTGTGTGTAACTGATTCATTCTTCTCATCCCCTCAGGGACATCCAGTAATAATGATTTATAGGAGTGCAAAAATCTCTGCTCTTGCTGTTACCAACTAATATCCCTCCTACCCTCCAAAAAGGGAGTTTTCTGTACAAAACCTTCTCCCTTGCTTCTGTCCCCTCTCCCCCTTTGCCTTCCTGCACTTTTCCAGTCAAGTACTAGGGGAATTCAGCTGTTTTGCCTCGTGCCAACCAAGGAATATTTAGTCCTGCAACACCATCTCTCACCTAGAACTCGTGACATGACCCAAATGATGCCATGGCTGCTCTTTGTTCTTGTGTCCAGTGGGTTTGAGTAGGGTTTGATTCTTTGAGACTAAGAAAATGTAAAGATTCCCCTTTAATGTGGTGTCTCTGATTCACCACAAACCCTTCCCCTCCCAGATCCAGCTGTGTTTGCCAGCTGTAGGAGCTGCCTGGTGGGATGGGAATTGCTGGTGCCTGTCCCAGGAGCAGAGCAGAGGGTTTGGGTGGGCCTGGAGGGTTTGTGGTGGCCGTGGTTCCAGGGCTGAGCTGTGCCAGTGCTGCCAGGGCTGGGGCAGCTCCAGAGCATTGCCTGCAGTGGGCACAGCCCAGGGGGATCCTGTGGCCAAAACTGTATTCAGTATCAGACACACCAGTGACACTGAGGGGCATTCCAGGACTCTGCCCTGAAAGGACAGAAGAGTTTGGAAGCTGGGCTCAGGAGTGACCTGCAAAGCCCTGGTAAGAGATGCCAGTCCTGGCACTGAATGCTCCTGTCTGGCCATTTTTGCTGCTGGAATTCATCCTAATTAATTGCTCTGCTGATCACCACGCTGGCAGTGCCTCGGGCTGGCTGTTTGTGGAAGTGGCTGCGATGCTCCGGGCCCTCCTCTCCTCCAGGCAGGAACCAAGGGGTGTTGGGGACAGTTCTGTGGGGATCACTGACACCTCTCCTCTTCCCTCTGTGGGATTATTGCTGGCAAAGGTGGAGCAGCTTTGGGGTTGGCACAGGGGCAGAGCAGGGGGTGTCCCTGGGTGTCCATCTGCCTTCCCCCACTGTCCATCCCTGCAGGACAGCCTTGGAGGGAGCAGGGCATGGCTTTGGGAAATCTCCATTACCCGTCTGTGCCTCAGTTTCCCCATCACCATAACAGATTTTCAGTTTGATTTACAAAGCAGTGCCGAGAACTCAGTGATCTCACAAGTTTTACCCCCTCAAGGAGGGAGTTTTGCAGGCTCGAGGAGACACCGATCCCCCTTGGAAGGGAAAAACGGACAGAGCAACAAGACTTCTGACCAGTGTGCTGACAATTAAATAATCCTGCCCCAGCCTGGAGTGGGGCACAGTGGGAAGGCTCAAGTCTGCTCCCAGATTAGGGCCATCATGGGCCCTAATCCCGCCGGTGGCGCGGTGTCCCTGATGCCGAGTGACACGGCCATCGGCGGCGTGAGCGAGTGACACCGAGATGAGTTTGTCGGTTCCACGTAGCGTGATTGCCATCTCCTCCTCGCACTGCACAGGAGCCAAATCGAAGCAGAAAAGGTCGGAAAGCCCTGGTCATCCTCTCCCTTTCTCCCAGATCACTCGTTCCTCTGGATGGAAACGAGAAATGACAGGTTCCCGTGCCGCTTGGGATGGAGGCAGCCCGGAGCGAGACAAAAAGGAGAGCTGGTGGGAGCAGGGGTGGATGGCAACGAGTGCAGCCTGTTAATAACGCACTGCAGAGCCACCGGGGCCTGGGTATTGTTCCTGGCATCTGCTAACACCAAAGTGACAGTGACAAGTTCTTTGATTAGAAAGAGGTCCCCCACCACCACCTCCCCCCCGCCCCTGCAGAAAGGTTTGTGGGAAGCACCACCCTCTGCTTAAAATCCTTGATGCAGAGGGAGGTCAGTTGGGAAATGGATTTTTTGTTTGTTTGTTTGTCTTCTCTTTCCATTTTGGCGCAGAAATGTGTCAGCTCAGGTCCAGGAGAATCTCAGCCTGAAAGGACTTTTTGTTTGTTTGTTTATTTTTTGTTTCCTCCTTCTTTTCCCCACTCTTCATATATTTTCTTAGAGGAGGAACTGTATTGATAGCACCCATCCAGTTGTTGACCCCCCCTGCAGTTATCCCTCGTGTGAAGAGCACCTTGCCACAGTGCTTTCCTTGGGAAGTGTAATCACTTTGGGCTGTTTTGCACTGCTAATTGTTTTTCTATTTTCATGCAAATGTGAAAACCCTCATTTGAGCCTTCTAAAAAATACTATTTTTACAAGCAAGTGCTTTTATTTGGGTTTCAGGGAGGAAGTGCTGCTCGGAGAAGGCTGGAGGACATCACAATTAGCAGGAACCAAATCCTACTGCGATGTTGATGCAGCCAAAGCAGGAGGTTACTCCTTTGAGGGAGAGAAAGGGCTCTTCAGCCAGGGAAAGACAACCTGAAGGGAAAAAGGGGAGACCCTCTATTTGCCACGGATCTGCAGGACTTCGTGGCAAAATGGGATGGGGAAGGAGATGCTGACAGGTAGGGAAGGTGAGAAGTGGCTGTAGGATTGTCTCTGTCGAGGCAGGTGAGATAACCCAGCTCTGTAATGCCTCACCCAGCTGCAAAACCACCCAGAAAATTCATCTTTTCATAATATTTTTACTTACAGCTCTTCCCCAAGCCCCCCCTGGGATGTCTTTAACGGGGTGCATGGGATTTTTTTTTCCCCTTTCTTGTTTGTAGAAGAAAAACTTTTTCACAGGAAACATGGGGAAACAATCCTGCCTTTTTTCTGGTGGGAAAATAAGTGCCAGTTTTGTTCACCTCTATTTCTGTGTAAATGGGGTTGTTAGAAAGAGAGCCTGTGCCTGGGGTATGCAGAGCCTCACCTGTCTCACAGACAAAACCCATCATGCCTGACAGCACGAATTCAACGATTTCACCGCGTTTCCAGTCGGAGGGGAAAGCAGGGAAATGAGAGAAAGAGAAATGCACGCTGTCCAGGTGGAAGCTGTTTCCCCAGCTCTGTGATTTTCCCTGGGAGCTGGGAACCAGCAGACTCTCAGTCTCCATGGCAGGGCTGCTCCACAGGCAGGAACTTTTCCAGCTCCTCTCCCTGGGTGCTGCTGTTTCTGTGCTGAGCTGTACAGTTATAGATTTTAAGATAAGGTGCTTTTGTTTCCCAGTTGTGTCTGGGTCACCGTTTGGAACTGATATGACAGGCCTGAGGCTAGCAGAGAAATTTGCTACAAGTTCCCATTTCGGGAACGTGTCGCCAGTCAAATAGCCTATTTACTCTCTCGGGGATCTATTTTTAAAAGTTATTAGCAGATTACTGGTTTTCTATCAACCTCAGGCACCAATCTCCCAAAGATACTATTGTACTTTAATAAGGTGCATTTGATAATCCTCAGATAAAGGCATTTGAAGTGAGGGGGAGGAGAGGGAGAAACTCTTGCACCGACTCAAGCAAGGGACACACAGGCCAGAAAAGGGTTAAATACACTCATGTTTCTAAATGGCTGAACTACTGTATGTTGTAGTTTTCAACTGCAAATCATCTTTAATAGCAGACATCACGGGATGGCTCATTACATTAAGCTATTTTTCATGCTATCTCCTGTAATATCCTTTAATCCAATGCGTTTCAAATCACCTCAGGCTAAAATAAGAGACATAGCGATGTAATAGCCTAGTGTATTAGTGGGTTAATTGCCCTGTTGTACTCTCTAGTAGATATCTCTGGAATGAGTTCTATATTAATTGTAAATTGCTTAATACATTTAACTCCTTGAGCAGCTCGGTCCTCCGCTCTGTCTTTAATGAACAGGAAAACTTTGGAGTTGGGGAATAGTTGGGATTTTTGGTGGCTGACCCCGCAGCGTGCCCGGCCCTTCCCCACGAGCTCCGAGCACTCACGTCATCCCCTGGCGCTTAGGGAGAGTCAGCCTGGAGCACTGAAAGGAAATTATTGCTTTTTTTCCTGGCTGGTGGCAAGTTCTGCAGCCTGCAAAGCCACAGCACCTCGCTCAGAGGGAGCTCAGAGCCAGCTCCCTGACCCCAGGATCCGCGGAGGAGCGGGGCTGGCACTGCAGAGCTGCAGGACATTGCGCCGTGGCCATCCCTGAGCTGGACAATCAGAGCAGGGGAGGGGAAAAAAAAAGGAAGGTTTAAATAATACATAAGATTTCGTCTTGCCAGTGCCGTGGCCAGGAAGGGAAGATGGATGGAGTGCTCTGCAGCTCTGCCAGAGGATGCAGCAGTGGGTCACTGACACATCCAGCTCACAAAGTATCGCCCATAATGTGCAGCAGCTAGTTTTCTAAAATTACTTCTGCAGCGCTAGGCAGACGTGTCTGCAGATTTGCAGTCACTTTTCTGAAGATTGGGACATAAGTGTCACCAGGCTACCAGAGGGTAATGTCACTAATTTCTTTGGATTGCTCCCAGTCTACATCAGGGGGGTGGAAAAGGAACAGGCACGGTGGAGGTTGGAGCGGGTTGTGTAATTTGCAGGTGAGACATTCTTTATTCATTTCTTTTGGGACATTCTGGATTCTAAAACTCCTGGCAAAAATGTAAGTGTCAATTTAAAGGAAAGGCACGGAGGAGGAATGCTGAAAAGCTTCTTGCTTTGAAACTTTAGAAGAAATTCTTCTCTGAAGTGCCACCTATTGCAGGATTACAGCAGTGGGGGAAGAGGACTGCAGGTCAGTGGTCTGAATTTAACCTGTGTGACCCAAAGTCCCGTGCACCTGGTCTGGCCTGTGCAGCTCAGCCTGTTCCCAGCACAACGTGGCCGTGGAGCAGCACACTGGCTGTGTCATGGATCCCTTTCCTTACACCTGACATCAGTTATATTTTATATATTAAATACAATATTATAAAGATGCAATTCAGGACACCTTTTGTGAAACTTTAAATATAATCTCAGATTCCAGTAGCTCTAATGGACCAGCTCCTTCCAGCTGAAGGGTTTCACAGAAGAGCTGCTTTGCTTCAGGTTTGTAACAGGGCTCAGACAGGTATTTCCCACTCCTGACCTCCCTGTGCTTTACATAGATAGTTTGGGCTAAAAGAAATAACATCCCTCTGTTTTAAAACCTAAGGTATTTGTGAGAGAATGTACATGAGAATTTCATAACTCGTGGAGGAAAATTCCTGTGAAACTAGGGAGACAGTTGGGCTTGGAAGGGAAGACACGAAGTGCTTAGACTGCTGGAAAAAAAATCCATCAAGTAATTCTCTATCTATAAAATAGGTGGTAATGCAATCTGAGCTTAATTTTGATGGCACACTGTACTTCATAACAGTGACAACACCTTAAAAATGTAATGAAAGGGCCTGATTTATTGCTGAAATAATCCATTTAGCACTCCAATAAATAAAAGGAGAAAATACAACCAACGTTTCGTCAGAAGGGGGAAAAAAGAGAGAAAAATTGCAGTGTGTAGCAGTTTTCTGGAAACGCATCCAGAGGCTTTGGCCATGTGTTTTGGGGTTGATTATTTTCCTGAAGACAAATATAAATTCACAGTTAGATTTTAAGATTTAGAGCTGATGTCCACTCTGCATTCTCGTGTACTCTAAAAGCAGCAGCCCTGTGACGCGGCGACACGGGGACCGTGTGTGACTGACAAGGGGGAGGAGAAGGGGAGGAGAAAACACTGAAAAAACCCAAACTTACTGCCTTACAAGTATTTGGTTCTGAATATGCTCTCGTAGCCATCAGGACGTGCAAAGCAAACATATTTTCCCCTCATGCCAAATTTGTTTTAATAACATGAGGTTACTTCTGCAAGTGTGAGCTGCAGCCTCCCTCTCCCCATTTCACTTGGCCTACGCTGGAGGCTGGAGGGTTTTACACTCCCTCTGCATCACTTCCATTAATCTGTTTAATCTGCTCCAGGACCTGGCAGTGGCAATGACAGGAAAGGCAATAAAATGCTCCTGTGGCAGATGTCTGTATTCAGGTGTCCTGAGTGCTGTGCTGGAGAGCAGAGCTGCTGCTTCTCAAGAGAGGAAGAAAACTTCCCAGCACAGAAGTAGTGGACTGAGGAGGGTTCTGGACTCTGACATCAAAAGTGTTAAGGCCATGAAGGCTTCAGGGTGACCTAATTGTGACTTTTCAACACCTGAAGGAGCCACCAAAAAAGATGGAGAGAGACTTTCCAAGAGCTGGAGTGACAGGACAAGGGAGAATGGCTTCACAATGACAGTGAGGAGGTTTAGACTGGGTATCAGGGAGTTGTTCTTCCCCGTGAGGGTTGTGTGCCCATCTCCCAGCCCAGGTGTGGGTGCCTGGCATCAGCCAGGGCTGCCCAGCGTTTCAGCCATCACTAAACTGAATGGGAATGGGCACGGATGAAAAAGTGAGGGGAGAAAATTCAGCAAAATGCAGCCCTGCTGCCCGTTTTGGGGGATATTTTGCTTTGAGGCCTCGGAGCAGCCTTCACTGGTGCCTCCATCCCTTGTGGCCATGTCTCAGGCAGCCGAGGCTGCAGGAATGGCTCCAGGGCTGGCATCCCACTCCGCCCTGCCCGACCCTAATTGGCCTGTTTGTTTTGCAATAAGTGATTCCTGCCTGTCTTGGGGTGGATTGTTTTTCACACCATTAAATGAAGTTCTGCTGTATTGATCCCTGTTTTTCCAATTTGAAGCCTGAAAAGTGATGAAGACATTTTCTTGTTTTCTCATGTACTTTTCCCTCAGTTCATTTAGGTGACCTGTCTTTAGTTCCTTGCTCTGCTCGCTGTAATTGCTTCTTCAGAGTAATGTTACACCGTGAGCGTGGCACTGCAGCCAGGGGATGGCTTTGTGGGAGTGATAAGGACAGTGGAACAGAACAGCGTTTGACTCTGATAAGGGCAGGAGAACAGCACAGCCTTGGAGAAACAGATAAAGGATGTGAGTTAGGCAGACAGAAGCCATGCAAAACGCAAGCAGGAGGCCAGCCCGGCTCTGCAAGGCTGACAGAGCAGGAGCTGTGCACAGCAATGATGATATTGTGCTTACTGAAAAGCAGGGCTTGAGGAACAGCCACCCAAAAAGGACACCGGACGTTGAAAACCGACCCCAAAGAACCATATTAGGACTTCTGCTGAGGGGTGTGGCTATGCAAAATAGACTAATGCATATGCATCAAGTGGGGATAGCTCATTAATATGTAATCAGGGTGTAGGATTAAAAACTCTGTTACCTGGCACTCGGGGCACTTGGTCAGAGGAAGGATTCTCCTTTGAATGTCTTCTGGTCTAAACGGGTGGGAAGCGTGGAGAGATGGAGCTCTGGGGGGCAGGATCTGCCTTTTGTGGCATCTGCAGTCATGAGGTCCCTGCTCCAAGTGGCCTTCCAAAGAATCATCCCAAACCCAAGTTATATATAGACAATAAATAGGAAAAGGGATGCAGTAGAAAAATCGACTTGTGCCCATGTATTATTCCCAGAATAACAAAAAAATCCAACATCCAGGAGATTTCACGTTTGAGAACGTGAAGCCAGATAGACAACTGGGCAAATCTTGGGAATAAAATCCACTGGATCTCCATGAGTTGGTACATTTCAAGAGGGTAATGCACCAGACATAGTAAACAACAGAAAAAACACAAACAAGGAGTGTTCAATAATTCCCTTTTTTCCCCCTCTCCAAATCCTTGGAAAAAAGCTAAAAAATTAGGAAAGGTGGTAATTTGCAGAAATGTTCAAATCTGCTCATTGCCGAAGAGATTGGAAAGGATTTAGGGTTTTTTAATTTTTTTTTATTGTAAACTACCTTATGACAATTGGTGATAAAAGAGCTGAGCCTTTCAAAAATCCATTTTAATAAAACACCGTATGACCTCATAGATATGCATAGGATTTAGAAATAACATGGATTTTAATGAAGGTACTTGAAAGGTATGGTGCCATATTGCAATTTTATGGAAGATCTTAGATTAATGAAATTAAACGTGAACTGCATTGTTTAGATGATGAACTTAAGGTCATATCTGCAGCATTTGAAAGAGAAACCTTGAGTGGAGGGTGTAGAATCATTGATTTAGACCCTGGTAGACAGCTGAATAGCAAGCACTGAAGCATGAAGGTAAATTCCCATATTTCATTGTTAGAAGGTTAGCTGGTGGCTGCCAGCTTTTCAGTGATAATCACCAACCAATTCCACCCTGTTTCAAAAAAGATTTTGCCTTTGTGTGCTAAGACACTTTTAAAAACCATTACTGTTCAAAGCAGGGGCACCCTGTTTTAAAGAGAAGCTATTTCTGCCAAATGCAGGATGGCAATGAGTTGATGCTGTCCTTGGATAGTGATGCTATTAAGTTCATTAGGATCATCATCCATTTAAAATGCTTGTAAGGAGAATTGCCACTGTTCTGCTGGAGACACCAGAGGTACCTCCTCCTGAAACCCACAGTGATGTGTCATCAGTGATTAGCTCTCTTGCCTCCTTTAATTTTTGGCAAGACAAGGGCCCTTTCAGGTTTAAGTCCTGTCTCCATCCTCAGACGCACGCAGGGAATAAATGCACGAACATGCACATGTCTTAAACTAATAGAAGTGAATTTGTACAGCAGCAAAATCGCAAGGAACGAAATCCTCGGGCCTTAGGAATAAGTGATAATAGAATGATACTGCCAATTACTGCTGGAGAACAGCGTTGTCACAGGGAGCAGCTCCTGGAGACGGAAGGATGAGGGGCGGAGAAAAGGTTCCCTTTTGACAGTTTGCCGTTAAAGGGAATTTGTCAAGGATGTTAAAATTAGATCTAACTGGGCCAGATCCTCAGATGACATAAATCAGCCTGTGGACTTCAAACCCCAATCTGGCCACATGCTCCTCTTTGTTCTTTTTCCAGCCTTTGTTATCTGCATCCTAACCCTGCCTGGGTGCTGTTCAAGCCCCATTCTCTTCGTGCTGTCCCAGCCCTGCTGATCGGGAATATTGTAGTATTTACAGGGAGCATTTAGCTCCTGGGGTGACCTGCTGGGGTGCAGGGCTCTAGCTGGGGACCAGAGGGAGCAAACCTGAAAAAGATGCTCTCAGGTGGGAACTGAGACTTCTGTATCTAATGTACTCCTTTGTATGTTCTCTTCCAGCCTGAATTTTTGGCAAGCTAAGCTAAACTCTGCTGCATTGTGAAACCGTGTGAAAGCTGCCAGTGAGGAAATTAAGTAAGAAATAGTGTTAGATAATGGTTGTAAATGCATTATGATCACTCTTTTCATTAGAAACTTCCTTGTTTTCTCCCTGGTGTATACCACAAACAGCTTGCACATGATTTATCTGTGTGTGCTCGGGAAGGAGAGGCAAGGGGAATAAAGTCTTTGCCATGAGATGTTTTAAAAGGCAGTTGGGACACTTAGAGACATGATGCTTATTAAAATAAATGGAAGCTGCGTGTCTAAATCCCCTGGTCATCCTTGGAACTCTTGTCCTTAATGTTTTGTCTTGGGGTGGTATCCAAAAGGGGTATTGCACATCCCATTTCCAGCAACTGGACAGCAAAGCCAGGATCACACGGGGGCCAGGCCCAGCTCATGCCATGGTATAAGGCTTTGAAATCGGGCAGAGCATTTTCTGGGATACTCTCTATAGAAAAACAAGTCCAAGTCCCACAGAAGTTAAGAGAGTGTGGCTCCCCTCTCCCATTTCCAGAGGTTTCTGCTCTGTGCCTCTCTTGGGATTGCACAGACTCCCCCATGCTGTGCCCAGTTCTGCAGAGCTGATTTGCTGAGCTTTTAACAGATTCACAACTTCCCACCCTGTTGTAAATCTTAAGACAAATATTTTTTAATTTTTAAAAGAAAAGACTATTGACATTGGCCACTTTGAAAATGCTGGCCCATTAAGTCTAAACAGGGAAGTTAGGGCATGTTAAATATCAATTGATTATAAAACCCATATTAATTGATGTTCAGCAGCCCCGCTAATGGAGAGGAGCTCATTACATAGCAGTTAACCCTCAACGCATATATATTAAATAATCAATTAGTATTTATTTAACATACAATAACCTCCCTATTAGAGCTAAATTAAAAGCCTCTTTACAGAGGCCTTGCAGAAAGCCTTGCACTGTGCTAACCTGGAGCCAGGAATTTGCATTAAGAGCCTCAATCTTTGTTACCTCTGGTGCCCTCAGGATGACTTTAAGATGTTAAGTGAAAGAGTAAAGGGGCTGTGTTTGTGACAGTCACTTGGCCTTGCTGGGGAGGGGGTCAGTGCCCAAAAGTGGCTGAGTTGCTGCCCATGTGGTCACAAGAAGATTCAGTGACCTGGCAGGTGATGGGTGAGGGGAAAACAGAGGGATCTGCACCCAAGCAAAAGACCTTTTAAGTAGAAGAAATGTATTTTCAAATGGTAAAATAAAGGAGAATGAGCAGAGAGACAGGCAGGCAGCAAGACAAGATGAAAGCAAAGAAGTGGCACGGTTGGGTAATAGAAATAGGGCAAACTGCAGAACTTGGAAAAGGAATAGTTGAAATAAATTGCCCAAAATGAGTCTCTCCTGTGTTACGTCCTGAGCTGCCATTTATACCTGTGTGGTGTATGGAATATTAGCAAGTGGATTCACTGCCGTCTCTCTCTGGCCTGAGGTGTGACAAGGAGGGGGATAGAAGGGAGCTCTGCT
Source organism: Aleadryas rufinucha (assembly GCA_013397815.1). NCBI lineage: Eukaryota > Metazoa > Chordata > Aves > Passeriformes > Aleadryas > Aleadryas rufinucha. Next base: position 201,456 of record VZTH01009545.1, on the reverse strand, counting down.
GTTTTCCTTGGAGCCTGGGTGAGTTTTATATTGGGGTCTAATAGGCCCAGACCCTATTTGGAGCTGAATTACATCACACGCCCATGCAATAATCTCTTTTCTGGTGGGGGGAAGCTGGGAAATCAAGCAGCTTCTCCAAAAGTCAATTCTGGTACTCAAAATGGAGCCAGCTCAAGAAATTGTCATTGATCCACTTCTGAACTTGGAGCAGATTTCCATAAAAATAATCAGATCCTCTCAGCTGCACAAGTTTTAATGCCATGTGTTTCACTGGGTGGGATGGGCAGGCTGGGAGAACAGGGGCTGAGCAGTGATTTGGGGTCATTTTCCTCCTCTTCCCTGTACCAGCTCTGAACAGGGAGTTACAGGGTGAGGGGGATGGGAGACGATGCCTTGGCTGCTCTCTTTGCAACTTCTTGGCAAAAGGGACTAAAAGACAGCAAGTTGTTTGGTCTGATCCTTAGTGGATGAAAACTGGAGCAGTCCTTAGCAGGGCTTTAAAAAGCCTGATTAATTTAGGCTCCTGGGAATGCGGCTTGGCTGAAAACCCCTTGGAAACTCAGAGAAGCTCTGACAGTGGGGCAGCCAGGTCCAGGCTGGAGCAGGTAATGACAGCTCCATCTCAGAGGTGTGAAGAAGAGCAGGGATCCTGTGGAGCAGCCCTGATGGGATGGGGGGGTTTTGGACATGTGTGAAAGGGGGTGGGTGCCCCCCTCCCCTGACTGCCACCCTCCAGAGGGAGAGGGAGAATCCTGTGGCAAAGGGAGACAAGGAGATCTGGGCCTGACAGAGATGGGGCAGAAACAGGTAAATAGCCACGGATTTGAAACGTCAGCAGGCAGAGTTTAATGATGGGATAAGCAAAATAAAACCGGAGATGAGTGCCAATACTGCCTGAAGGGTAATAACGAAGCTGATGGAAAAATTGCTTTAACCATTCTGGATCTCTGGGAAGACCCAAATGTAATTTTACTGAGAAAATGTAATCATGTTTCAGGCTTTTCAGCCCCGCCAAGGAGTGTAAGGCACGCACACATCAGCGCCTCCCGAAACTCGGGAGGACTTTGCTGTTTGCTGCTCACTATGGTAGAGAGAGACCTTCGAGGTCCTTTCCCTCCAAGGACAGCGCCAGCTCTTTGAGCAAGTGATGGTCACCTGTATTCACAGGTGTATGATGTATGTGTAGCACTTGCAATAAATTACTTCTTTTTCTCCTTACAGCTTCTGGAAACATTCCCAGTGGCCGGCCTATTCATCAGGACTGTTACATCGCTGCTGCTGCTGCAGAGGGAAGTACCTTTTTCTCTTCCTCTTCATTAGCATGTGCCATGGTGTGAGGCACTGCGCCGGGGAGGGAACCCCGCCGTGAGCGGCACTGGGTAAACACAACCGAGGTGACAGTGACAGTCCTCATCACAGAGTGTTAGCAATTCAAACAGCCACGTCAGTCAAGGAATTCGAGAGAAGGGAAAGCAGAAGGGAGGATGTGACTGTCTGCAAACACTCCGTTGCGTGGTTTTGTCGTAGGTGTGTTCATCCTGGAAGTGGCTGGGAGGAAATGCAAATGCATTTTGTGCTGGGCAAGTCTGTGTGCAAGTGAGGACTGCTGGAGCTTTGTTAGGTGTGTAGAAATTTCTCCCTCTCGTAGATTGAAGTAACCAAAAGGCTTTTGGAAAATTTCAGGAAATTATCCAAGGCCATCTTTTGCCTACAGGGCAGGGCAATCTTTACTAACCTATTAAAAATATGCAGAAGAAAGTAGTAAAGCAGGAACAGTGGTGCAGAAACAAACCCCAAAACTGCACCAAGAAAAACCTGATTATTTTCCATGGTAAAATTTTGGGGTGGTTGAAATGCATTGACGTTTCCTAAAATCACCAATTTAATCCCTTCACACTGCAATGGAAACATCAAACCTAATAAATTTAGGAAATTAGGCTAAAGATTTCCTATTACCCCAAGATTTTGCCTTAGAGAAATGATAACACAGATGGAATTTCCCTGGGAAAGAACTGAGTAAAGAATGCTGAGGAATTATTTTAGTTAAACTGACTGCAATGCTAAAAATGAATCCTGGGATGGGACAGTAAAGAAACTCATACTGGAATATTAATTCTGCTTCCAATCATCCAAGGAGTTCAGTCACTGAAGTCAGGAGTGAATTCAGTCTGTCTGGTTTCCAGAGGCTTTGGGGAGGCCCTGCCAATGCTATTCTTTCCTGCTGGATTTGCGTGCAGCTCTTCAAAGTTATTAGTGGAAATAATTTCCTCTCTGGAGAGAGAAGCAGCCGCCTCTGTCCTGCTGGTCTGTCTCTGCTGTGGATTGCTCCCTCGCACATCACATCTCCCCTCAGCCCTGGGAGGCAGCCGTGCCTGCAGGGTGTTGTTCAGCCCTTTACCCAATTATCCAGGCACAGAACACCCATCCCAAGCTAATCAGGAAGGACAATCTTCTCCGGGTGAAAACACACTCTGGGGACTCCCCTCTGCCGCGGCGCCTTCAAGGAATGAAACCACTAATTATAGGAGAGGAGTGTTTGCGTTACATGCATGATGTTAAGAGCAGAAAGGGAGATCCCACGGCTGAGACCCCAGGTCTCACAGCCATCCCACGGCTTTGCTGTGCTGTTTGACCCCTTCCCTGTCTCAGGTTCTCCGGGAGACCTGCTCACCCCCACGGGCAGCCAGTGCTCTCTCTGCGTGGGACTCTCCTCTGTGAAAATCCCAATCCAAACACGAGTGTGCAGAACTTTATTGAGCGTAAGAATAAGTAATTCCTATCTGTAAGGAATAAGTAATTCCTATCTCTAAGGAGTAGGTAATTCCTATCTGTAAGGAATAGGTAATTCTTTCTGTAACCCATTACAGATCCTCAGCCTGCAGGCACCAGGGCAGAGAAAAATGGTGATTTCAGCTGTATCACCTCTCATGATTTCTTGTCCTCCATCTCCGTGGAGGGGTGGCTGTGCACAGCCCCGCTGATTTCAGCTCTCCAGAAGTACCAGAGCTGCCTCACGGCACTTGCCTATAAACTGTGCAGCCCAAGGAAGATGTTGCCTGTTTTCTGAAGGACAGGATGAAATCACCCCACATATGTCCTCTATCTGTTGCCTCTGTGGGCAGGGAAAACATAAACCCCTTTCCCACCATTTTATTTATTGGCTTTCCTCTGTTTCCTGGGAAAATCCCATTTTTTAGTACTTTTGCGTGTGCGTGTGAGCCTGTGTGGGGTAGGCGTGCGTGTGTGTGTGTGTGTGT
>VZTH01009545.1:127209-191119 GCA_013397815.1 Aleadryas rufinucha | reverse complement strand
GGAAGGCGGAAAGGTGCCAGGTCTGTGGGGAAGGTGGAAGGTCTGTGGGGAAGTGGAAGGTCTGTGGGGAAGGCAGAGAAGTGGAGAAGGAGGGAAAGTGGAGAGTCGGTGGGAAAGGTGTGAAGGTGCCAGGTCCGTGTGGAAGGTGGAAGGTCTGTGGGGAATTGGAGGCTCTGTGGGGAAGGCGGGAAAGCGGAGGCTCTGTGGGGAAGGCGGGAAGGCGGGAAAGCGGCGGGAAGGAGGCGAAGGCTGGGCTGGAGCGTGTGGGCAGGGCGGGAAGGTGACGGGTCCCCGAGCACAGCGGCCGCCATCCCCTCCTCAGCCGAGCATCCTCCATCCCCGGCCGAGCCGAAGTGGCCTCCGCCCGCCACTAGAGGCTGCTCCACACCTCATTAAATAAACACAAACAGCAATTAACGCAGGAGATCCCGAACGGGAAGGCTTTGACCTCCCGCTTCCCGCACACCAGAAAGGTGCGGGACATCTCCAAGATCTGATCCTCGAAATGAGTTTTTGATGTACAGCGGGAGCTCTGCTCTGAGGGGCCAGCAATCCCCGGTGGCTTTGCCAGGCAGAGTCCCGCAAAAAACGCGTCTCCACAGGTGCCCCTTGTCCTCTCACGGGGAGATTTACAGAGGTTTTATTTGTGAGGTGAGTTCCTTTGTCTGGCACGAACAGCCACGTGTGGTGTTGGTCAGGCAGCACCTCAGAAATTCATTCCCTCTTTGGAACAAAACCCCAACAACGAACAGCCCAGGGATGAGGGACTCGGGCAGCACCGCACTCACCGTGCCAGGCTCAACACCATCGGTGCTGGATGTTCCCATGACTTGCCCCAAAAACGCAGTGGTTGTTATTAATCTCGGTGCCGCTGCGAGTGGCCGCTCTCACAAAACAATACACAACTTCATCCGAGCGTGCTGCTGTCGTTGTCTGCCTGGCACCTCGGGCTGCTGCTCCAGGGAATGTTTTATAAGCTCTGCATCTGCAGTAAGTAAATATCAGCATTTTCACCAGCCTCCTTCCTCCTCTCCCCAAAGCTCAGGCTCTATTTCCATCCCCCCCGCCACTGCCTTCTTTCACCACCAGCTTCATCTTATTAGTTTGCAAAATTATAGCCTTGCTGTAAACCTGGAATTCTGGACTAAGGAGAGCCCCTAGCAGCAACACTCATATTTTCATTTTGTATTTTTCACCAGTGATGTTGGTCCGGGATTGGTTTTATTATTGCTACTATTTTTTTTAACCGCTGCTCTGGAAGGATAAAGCTGGAAAGCCCTATCTGTTTCCTGGAAAAGCCAGTTTCTGTCTGTCAGTATCTGTCATGCCGTGTACACTGTGATTTAAAAACAGCTACAGCAATGCACAGACCAGGCTAGAGAAGAGATTTCTCTCACTCTAATTCCCATATTCAGTGGCCTGCAGTATTTCTCGTTTAGTCCCTGTGCATGGGAAGACTGAACAAGAAATAAACATCAAAGAAGTGCTGGTATCCTCTTTTTGCACTCTGTTTCGTTTGTTTGTTTGTTTGTTTGTTTTGGAGTGGTCCTCAGCAGGGCCAGGAGTTAGACTTGGAGATGCTTGTGGGTCCCTTCCAAGCCAGGATATTTTGTAAGTCTATGATTCCATGACAGGGAGATGTAACTGCATCCACACCGAGTGGCTCGGGGTTTGAGGTTGCACCTGGCCACCAGTCCCAGCCCTGAGCACGCTGCTCCCATGCTGGGATGATGCTGACACCAGTTCCCAGCCAGCTTTTCTCCCAGGAATGCCCATGGACAAGGTGGGCCTCGCTTGCCCTCTTGGCTAATGGGTGCAGAATGGAGCCCAGGGCTGGTACAGCCAGACAGGCATTCCTTCCTTCCTTCCTTCCTTCCTTCCTTCCTTCCTTCCTTCCTTCCTTCCCTCCTTCCCTCCTTCCCTCCTTCCCTCCTTCCCTCCTTCCTTCCTTCCCTGGATGCTGCTTCAGCCTAGTGGAATATTCCCCTTGTCTTCCTTTTCTCTTGTCTGGAAAACCCTCCTGTAGCATTTACTGGTTTTATAGCTTTTTATGGGACATGCAGCTCTGGAATTTCATTGCTGCTCCATAATCAATGTTAATTCTCATTTTATGCTTTTAAAAATCTACAAGCTCTACTCTTTCAAACCCTGTAAAATGCCATTAGGGTGTCTTGGGATGATCCTGTTTTGTTTACAGATCCCTTGCTATCGTAAGCCTCTGTGTTTCGATGGTACAGTTACCAGAAAATGGATTAAAAATTAAACGAACATATTGCTTTGTTTATTTGTTTTTAATGAAAGCTGTTTTGCAATTAGCTCTTTATTTGATCAAAGATTGCCTCTGAGTTAATTGTGTGGTTTTGCCCAGTCTATGATTCTTTCTCTGAGATAACTGGGTCAAGTTTTGTTTACGTTGTGACCCATATAAACTTCATGGAAAACCACACTTGGTTCTCTTTCCTGGGACCAGAGCAGCACATGGAGATATGCCTGTAAATTAAATTAAAAGCACAACTGTTGTGTAGAGTTATTTGATGTCAGCATGTCTCACTTTTTCAAGAGAATTTTCACCCCCTGCTCCAGCTGCCATTCCTCTTTGGGTTACATTCTGGATGAAGGTTACAGGCTTTGGTAGAGGCAAGATGCTGCCCACAAATTGTGTGTGCTGCTTGTTGACGTGTGTGTGCTGGAGAATATCTGCTTTGGGCTGTCTCCGTTTGAAAACTCTTACAGCCATTTCTAAAATGCTGTTCCACCTTGTTTTGCAGCGTTGTGCCAAGCTTCAGACCGTTCCTCTTCCAGCCTTCTCCATGTTCATTTCCATCGTGGGCTCCTTCCTCACCACACAGCTTTGAAAAGGTGAGAACAGCTCCTGAGGGTGGCTGACACCAGCTTTGCCCCAGACACTCATCACTACCAGAGATCATTATGAGCCTTGCACTCGACATCCTCCCCATGCCCCTGGTGGGGCCATTGTCACCAGGGTCACTGTCCAGTGCTGTCCTAGAGACCATCTTTTAGAATTAGTCTTTCCCGTGGCAGCTCTGTAGGTAGGATTCACAGCCTGGCGATCTCTGCCAGGAGAGCTCGGCTCTCTGTCGGGATGGACAGAGCCACAGAGAAATTGGTGAAGAGGTTTGAAGAACCTCCAAGAATTGGTGCTAAGCAGAGATGAATCTGGCCCTGAGTGTCTCTCTAGGATGTTCCTTTGGCAATTAATAGCAGGTTTTGTCCCCAGCCCTTCGTGCAGTGCCTCTGCCAGGTCCCTCGCCGCGCTCCGTGGTGATGCAGCGAGGGCGTTTTGCAGAGACAATGTTTGGCTTTGCATCCACGCCTCTTAGGAGACAGTACCTAGGATGCCTCTTTGGCCTGTGTTTCGTATTGTTCCGTGTGAATTACTGGATGTGATGATTGAAATCTGCTACCTGGGATCTGAAATGAATTGTTTGCTTTCTCAGGAAGCCTCGCGCTTGTCCGCGCCTTCCCCTTTGCACGCACATCCCTGTGCAGGCACACGGGGCTGCGTCGTGCGGCAAATTGCTTATACACATGTAAGCAAATATCTTCTCAAATCATCTCTTATCGCCAAGTGGGGTGTGGTGCTTGTTGTTCAAGGGGTTGAGGTTGCCTTTCAATCTGCCAGGGCCAGCCTGACACCAAAAATAAACAGCATAAGCCTGGAACGGTTGTCACAAGGGGCAGAGAGAACTTGTCAGGCAGGAGTGTGTGAGCCGGCAAGATGATAATGTGGCATGACACTTCTGAAATGAGACACCGGTTGCCATGGTGAGGAGTCAGGAGGGACTATCTCTCCAGAGGCTGAAATAAAACATGCTTTAAATGATGTTTGATTAGAATTTAGATCATGTAACTGAGTGGCTGGACCCTTTTTTTTTTTTCCTTCCATTTTTTTCCCCTCCCTTTACTTGTTGTCGTCGTCTTCAGCTGCTGGCAGAGTTCACTTTGGGAAGAAAGGGCTCGGGGTCCGGAGCAGCCCCAGCTGTAACCCCCCTCGCTCCACCACTTCCAGCGTGCTGAGAGGTTACTTAGTTCCATGCCCAGTCAATTATGCTCCTTGCTAACTCTGCTTGCATTTTCCACTTGAGTCCATCATAGTTTAAACCAGTTAAAAATGATTCCCTCTGTTCTGAAAAACAGTTAATCAATAACACCCTGAGAATATTTCTTGGCTCCGTTTTCTTTCCCTGACCAGTCTACTCAGGGTATCCGTCACCTTGTTAATATATATTTAAAAAGCAGCCCATAAAGGATTTTACACAATATCCTTCTTGGACTTCTCATATTGAAGGTGGATGTGAATGTGTGCATATGTGATAGTCTGAGTGGTAAAAGGAACCTGAAGCAGAAGAGAGGGTTGAGAGGACTGGGAGAATAATGCAAAACAATTGTCCTTGCGGTCTTGTAGATGGAATAGGATGTTTAAAAGTAATTTTGGCTTTGTTTGCAGTTTGAATGCAGCACAAAACCAAATATGTTTTTCATGTCTCTCTCCGCAGAAATGAACAATGAAAGAGCTGATTCTGGGGTATGGAACGTTCTAACTCTGTGGTGCTTTTTGGTTTCTCACAATCTTGAAGCAGGTACCCAGTGTTTGGATAAATCTGCTGGAAAACAATAGACAGCCAATTCCAGTGCCTGGATGAGGACAAAAACACTCATCAGAGAAGGACAAATGCACCAAGTTCTGCTAATTCCGAGATCACCTGAGGGCAAGTTTAGCTGGTGCTGATGCACACACAGCACCAGGGCTCTGCCAGGTGTCATCTCCAATCGGTTGTGAATGGAAGGTGTTAAAATGCAAGGGATACTTTTTGTGTGGGTGCTGGAGTGAGCGGAGTTTGATGAGTCACTGTTGAGTGCACGTTGGAGAAGTCAATGCAGAGCAGATGTTATCGGCAATTTTTGACTGAAAGGCAGAAAGTCAATCATGGAGACTCCACTGCAGCCTACACTGAGTGGAGACACTTTGTACAACAGTAAAATTCCTGGGGAACTGAGGGCAGAGGTGTGTCTATAGCTAATAAGGACATTGACACACACACACATTGCCAATGAGCTTCCCCTTCAGCAGCACATTTAAATTGTGCTCATTTGCTTTGGTATTGAAACAGTTACACCAGGCCACTGAACATGTGATTACGTTTTTCTCGCCTATTAAAATCCCTATACGAGCCCATGCTGATTAGAGATCCTATTGTGTGTATTTAGGGGGAAAAAAGGCTCTGTAGTGGCTATGCACGAGACAGAGTGTGTTCTAGGAGTCAGAGGATGCCCTGTAATTTATGAGAGACAAAGAGGTACATTAGATATTGTTAGAATACATAATAATCCCCTGGCAATAATTTATTCGGCTTGCAAGGTTAGGATCTCCATAATTCTTGGTTGCACTCTAATGAAGACTGCTGATGCTGATTATATATTTTTGTGTACATTAGAGGTACCTGTGAATATATGGATACTGTTCTTGCCTCCTGCTACCTCACTACTCACAGAGCTGCCAGGGGGACTATATCGTGTGGTCCATTTGTCTAAATAGTCCAGGCAAGTGCATCAGCTGTATTGGCTTCTTGTCAGTGGTTCTCTGTAACTTTGAGCCATAAAATGATCCTCTGCAGATTTCACCTGCCTTTCTCATACTATTAGGTCACCCCTGGCTCTGGGGTGACACAAACATCATCAGGAAATCATGGGCTTCAACAGGACGTGCTGTCCCTCTGCAAGTACAGACAAACCAGAGAGATGTTCCCCTGGAAATTTTAAACTGGGAACTCAAACCTGATGAATTTGTTGGTGGGATGGGGTGGGGTGCTTGACTGAGAGAAAAGAGTGGAGGAAATGGAAAATTCAAAACTTCCCTTCCCCTCAGAACTCAGTGACTTTTTGTAACATTTTTGCTCTGAAATCAGTTTATGATTCCACCTGTAAGGTCATTTCCAAGTGATTTATTACCATCTGACAGTCCACTCCAGGATTTTTGGTGACACTACACGAGTCTTTTGAGCTTTATGTTCAAATTTAATGGTGGTCACTGCAGCCAGATGGATGAAAAATACCCATTTCTTCACCACGGTTTCTTGTATTGGCCTCGGGGATTAGAAAAGTAGGTCTTTTATTTAGTTACACTGTCAGCAGCAATTTGTATGTGAGTTCAATTGCTTGGTTTGGAGTTCAAATATTCCAGTCTGAATACAGCTGTGTGGACTCATAAAGCATCCTGAAATCTGCTGTGCCCCGTGCCCCACGCCTGCACAGGGGATTGTGGTGGCCACTGCTGGGTGGAAACAGAGGATGAGATGAAAGGAAAGTCAGGGAAGAAAAGAAATCCTTTTTGATGGAACAACAGGGAGAACTGGGAGTGCACGGGTGAGAACATTGCTGAAGGCAGCACAGACCTTCCATGGGTGGGTGTGTTCTGTTCATATCCTCCTTAAGAATCGTGGTAAGGAAGGGGTTAAAACTGTTTAACTATAGGGCTTTTTTGTGCATATTAATTGGGCATTGCTCTATTTTATCACTGTAGTGCACTTTGTACAGCAGTTTTAAAAACGCTCTGAGTAATGTTTGCTATGCTTCCTGCAACCTAATCTGCCAAATAATTTAGGTTATCCATGCCATGGAATTGACTTAACACTGGCGTAGAAATTAGCCCTGAAGTGCTGGAAGATCCCAGAGCTGCTGATTAGGGGTGTCTGATAAGAGCACAGGCCTATAACGATTTTATACAATGTTTTTGTGTAATGGTTCTTCTGGTTTTGAAGGCAGTCAGCATTTTGATCGTGGAGATGCACGTTTGATCCTTGCCACCAGGAAAGAGCCACTGGAAAAGCCACTCTTGCAGGCTGTGCTTTGCAAGGCTCCAATATTAAGATCCCTGTAGCAGAGCTGTGTCTGTGGCCTTGAGTCAGGCAAGGTCACTCACCATGGTAGTGGCAGTAAAAGACCTAAAAGTTGTTTTTTCCCCCTTCTGATTTCCCAGGTGGTGCAAGGCACTGTGGCTTCTCTGCAGCTGGGTGATGTTTGTTCAATCCACCTCTAGATCTTCATCTCCTGTGTCAGGGCAACATTCCTTTCCATTAATTCCAGCTTTCTTTTTTTTAGTGAATCTGCAGTAAACCTTGATAGTGTGTATCTTTGAGAGTGCCTGGTTTTTGCATATGGCTGGCTGGAATGTACCCTTCCTGCTGAACCTCAGTGCATCTAATCAACTTCTGTGGTACAGGGTTCCGCAGGATAATTAGGAATGAGCAGAGAAGAAGTGATCTGGAAATTATTATATATCTTCTTGAAGGACTTTCTATGGAAGGAGGTTTTTTTTTTTTCTTGAACAGAGCATTAAAATCTGCAAGATTCCTCCACAGGGAATTTTCTTTTTCCACACTCTTGTCTTCCTTTCCTTTGGCCAAAGCACATACCACGACATTTGCATGTGCTGTTGCAGCACACAGATCTTCTGATCCCACATCAGGTGTCAAATCTTTAATATGATTTCCTACATGTTTGACTAATCAATGCAGAACATCATCATGAAAGATAATTTTACCCTCTGGCACTTCAGGGACAGGATAATGAGGCCTGGTGTTTTCCATTTTTTATTCTTGCACAAGAATCTACATTTTTTAGTCCCAGCTAATTGATTTAAGTTCATGGAAGAAGGTTTTTTTTTCCTTTTGCTTCCAGTATCTTGGATATTAATGGATTCTAGTGAGCTGGCAGAGCTGTGTGATCAGTATGTTTAGACATTCAATATACTGCCATTCTGACCTTTCAGAAGCCAAGGGAAAAACATCAGGCCCAGCATGTTGATCCCGCATGAACACTGAAATCTCAGGCAGCTTGGAGCTGCTTGAGCTGCCTGGAGAGAGGGATTTTCTCCAGGAAGGGCGTTTTGCTCTCAAATCGTTTGCCAAACAGGAGGGAACTTGTTCTCACAGTGCGGTGAGAAGTGGGAGATTTAAGGCAGAGCTGGAAGGCGGAGGGGTGGAAACGGAGACTTTCAGAAGACTGGGGCACGCAGGCATCGCTCTGGAGAGCCTGGGCAGGGAGCATGGCATGGCAGGGTGAGTGATAAACCATGGAGCTTCTGCTCCCCTGGCTCCAGCAGGGACTCATTATCCCCTCGCTTTCAGCCTGGCTGTTTCTGACAAAAAGCTGGTCAGGCTCCACACTGCTCGTCTGTGGAGCTGAAGGAATGGGACAGAGCCTTCTCCAGCAGGAGCTGGAGTTCATTCATCTCAGCAAAAATATTTCTTAGTCTAAATATCCTTCCCAGAGACAATGGGAATTGGCAACTAAAAAGCTGTTTTGCTTACTGATATGACTGATCAAACATTTCCCAGCCAGTGATATTGTCCCTGTTGGCCATAGATCCACTAAACCTGCTGGATGAGACCCAAAAGGGCGCATATTCCTGCTGCACCATGTACCTGATGCTCTAAAAATCATGAGCTAGACATGTTTTTATGAATAATCCGTATATTTCCTTGGTATTTTACTACCATTAACTAGAGTTATTCTTGTATTATTATTTTTTTTTTTTTAGGGATGGCAGCAGCTTATGACAGATTTGTTTAGGGTTAGCCCTATACATAAATTAAGTGGCAGATAAAATTTAATTTTTCTTATAAGAAAAGCCTATAGCTCCTTAAATTGCTCATTTAACATCACTGAAAAGTAATACTCCACTTTAGAATGGACATCGTATTAACTTTAAAAGGCCTATTTAAAGTGACGGTTGTCAGTGAGTGAAAGCCAGATATGGTAATTTCGAGTTACAAATCAGAGTGAGGAAACTGGAGAATGGACAACCTTGTTAACACAAGCGCGACGGAGGAAGCACCGGGGTCAGAGTGCCAGCACGGAGAGGAATAAAGACACAGCACCAAAAATATGTCCTATAATTAGGGCAGCTGTAAGAGTCAAGGTTGAAGATTCTTCACCATGACATGTCTGATATAGAAAAAGTGATAGCCAAGAGTAATCACTTACAGGCACTGAGCCTTAAAGGAGCAGCACTGAGCTACCCTGGCTGGGGCAGGCGAGCCTGGAAGACAAAGAACGGGGGGCACGGGGTGACTCTGAGCAGTGGGAGTGGGGAAGGGGGTAGGGAGGAGCTGGAAATTTCAAGGGTCAACACTCAAAGGAACCAAAAGCTAGAAAAAATTGCTCACTCTGCAGAGAGGTTTCTGATCACGGTGTGGAACAGTGGTGACTCAGAGAGCGGGATGGGTTATGTTGTTGTGTTGGGGGGGTTATTCTGGGTTTAGATCCGAGTGGATGGGCACAAAATTACCTCTGGGGGGATGCTGGGGGAGGAAGGTGACAGGAGGAGGTTGGAACAGTGTGTTTGTAAATGGATGGACACAGGTACACCGGGCAGTGGGAGAACAGGGCTGGGGAAGGGATAGTTTGGTGGGCACACAACCACAGTCACTCACTCAGGAGGCACAGAAAGGAGCCAGACTGAGCAGCCAGCAGTCAGGGGGCACACATCCCCTTGGATGGGCAGCAGAACATGGGATGCATGGATGCTTCCTCCACCTCGGCCTTCCCCAGGGCCAGGTACTCATGGAGGGGAGGGGCACAGAGCATGGGGGTCTGGTCCAGACTGTCCAGGTCAGCCTGCAGGGATCTGCCCCTTCCTTTGGGTAAGCAGTAAAACAGGAGCTGGAGCCAGCGTGCAGCACATTCCACACTTCCTATGGAAATCTTCATGGACACAGGGTAGGGACACTGGAAAGGAGCGGGGAGCTTCCTCAGCATCCTGGCCGAGGGAAGCTGGTGTGACCTGACCTGTGAGGAATTCCCTGTTGGGGAATGCTCTCTTGTCCTGGGTGAAGTGCTCAGAGGAACATCCCTGACAGCCAGGTCAGAGTGGAGCAGGGGACAAGGAGACATTTCCATTAGTGAAGAATATCTCTATTCCAGTTTTCAGGGAATCTCTTGGGATCCGTGGAAACCTTTCAGACTTTCTGCCTTCTCCATGACCCGCTTTGGGTTGTGTAAAAGCCCCAGGAGGCTGTCACAGGAGAAGCCTTCTCCTCTTCTGCTGCCTTCTGCTGTATTTCCTCGGGGAGCGATCCAGTCCAGGCAGTTAATGTGGAGTGACACCGGCACATGCTTTTCCTCCTCAATCCCCACCTCCTCCATGGGATCCGTTTGAAAGGATGAAGGAGATTCAGGCTGAACTAAGTGCCTTATCCCCAAACACTCTCAACATTAAAGGGAATTCCAGGAGAACAGCTGTAATGTAACATAACCCCCCTCCAGCTGAGCTCCCCTGTCCTTCATCGGGGAGCTGGAGCAGACACCTGGGGCCTCTGGGAGCCGGGCAGGGCTCACTCTCCAACCCCACATTTCTGAACAACCCACACCACCTCCCGGGACAAGCCCGTTCCTCACCTAGCCTGGATCCTTCCTCACGGTATTTAAAGGCTGGTAAGTAACAACGATGAGCCCTTAAGAGAAGGACTCTCTGACCTTGCTTTAGGCTACTGCCTCCCACTGCTATCCCAGACCTGGTTACCTGATATCCACTTTTCCCTGCCAGCTCGTAGAGCCAAACCTTTCTTCAAGGGCAGGAGGAGCAGCCTGCCCCTGTGGACGTCTCCAACATCCATCCTTTGATTTGCAGCGTGCTCACCACGGGGTTCAAAGGCTGAAGGGAAGAAGAGCGTTTCCTCCACAGAAAGAATCCCGGGAACAGAGTCACTGCGGCACCGGACACGGAGTTTCCTGGCGGATCAAAGGCCAGGAGTCCTTCAGCCCCTTTGTCAGCCAGTTTATTTTGCCTTTGTCTTTGTCAACCTCTACTTGGGGATGCTAATTCGATTTTCCATTGAGAGGTGCGGATATCTATATTATTTTCCTAAAACTCCAGAGAATATTATAAATTTCTTTTTATTGCTTCCAGCCATGTTATTTAAAGTAATTAACCTTAATTTATAAATTTTTATATCAAACTGCCTTTTAACTTTTAGAACTGGCAGGAGAAGTCCATTTCCCAGGGCTCCTAATAGTTCTCCATTTAATCAAAATTCATCCATCAGATTCCAGTGTTAAATCATCTTTTAATTGGGAGTTACATTCTGGTTAATAGTTTTATAATTCGCCGCCTCTAATAGTTTTTACCACAGGGATCTACTCCATTTTTTCTCACTCTATTATTCCTGGTGTTCAGCAGGGACATTTTAAAAACGTTCACTTCCCCTGCCTGTTCTTTGTGATCTCATTAATTCTTGATAGCAAGTTCTCTTTCTCCTCATTACTGGAGCATAACTACCTTTATCACTAGGTGAAACCTTACTCATTTCTACAAGTGCTCTCAATTTTTTTTTTTTCTCCTCTTAAATAAAATAACAATCTGCAATTTATTTCAGAAAATAACATTCTGTGTACTGCGTGTGGTCACGGTGCTTGACACTGCAGAGATTTCAGAGTGGAGATTTTTGGGGCAAGAACTTGCTCTAACTTTGTGTTTGTAGTGTTTCCCCCAGCGGGGCCCTGAGAGTAGCTGGGTTTTCTAGAAGATATTTCCAATTAAAAATAGAAACTACTGATACTAATAGCATAAGAAAACCAAGGAACTGATTGACAGGAATGGCAGATCTTTTTGGAGGGGATCATTCCATGTGACCCACATGCCCTTTTCTTGCTCTCATGTTCTCCTGGAAGCGAGGAGCAGGATTGGGCCTCAGCACCTCTACATCAGGTGCTGGTTTTACTCCAGGTGAACTCCACAGTGTAATTGTGATCCAGGGCCTCGCTGATGCAGCTCTGAGCAGTCAGGGCAGTGTTACATTAGCTTGGGATCCTCCCCAAACCATAAAAACAGCCCAAGGAGAAGTAAATAACCTTGTATATGGGGCAGTAAAGCCAAGCTTGTTGTTTTTTTAAAAAATGCCTAGAATTAGCGTAAAATTAAATTTGAAACCTTAATCCTCCAAGGGCTGATTCTCAATTTGCAGATCCACAAAACCTCTGCAAATTACCCCACCAATCCTACTGACAGTCTTATAGGAATATGTTATATTGACTACCCGAAGTCAGGCTCTGCAAAGGAGAGCACGTTGTAAAGTGCCATCGGAGAGAGTGAGGAAAAACAATCTCCAAAGGTTTATATCTTAGTCCCTTGAACAGTCCCATAGAATCATTTCATATATAACTTTCTACAAGAAAAATAGGATGGACAAGTGTAAACAGAATTATTATACAATTACAGTGGTCCTTGCAATAACTATAACACTGTCCACTGTAATTTTTATGTCTCCATAAACTACCAGCGCTGCAGGATTCCTTTAGCCCTTCTCCCGCCCCACGTGGCAGTGTAATAACTTTTCCTAGTTAACGTATGCATCAGTGCAGTAATTTGATATGACAATGATTACAAAATACTCCAGCAGTTTTAATTGACTAGTGTTGAGATCATATCACCAGCAACAGACAAGATCTTATCTCGTGTATGACTTCCATCCCGCCTGACTGGGACAATATTTATGTTAATAAGGATCGCAGGCATTAGCCAAGTATTAAGTCCTCAGCTGTGCTAACTACATTTAGATGCAACCAATAATTTCACAGACTGCTGGCCACCCTTTCCTATGTGTGCAGTAGTCGTAAATAAATAAATATTTAGGTTTTTGCATTGTACAAAAATCTATCGAAGGAATTCTTCCTCCTGGAACCCGGATTTCAGGATTCCTTGGGAGAAACAGAGCTGTAATTCAGCAGTTAAAAAGTCGCCAAAGCTTGATACTGTATCTGAAGAAATTACCATAAAAATCTGAGGCAGTATTGTGCCTCCTGTATGCAGAGCAGGCAGACTATTACCTCCTCTTTTGTTGCTGCTGCAAACATTTACTTGGAGAGACCTTATTGTCAATGAGTTTCTGACAGAGGTCAAAGTATTTCTGAGTGAAACTGAAAGAGGTCTGGGACTTATATCAGACAGCTGACAGCATCAACAATAGTGTGTTTACTCATCCTGCATGCTGGAAAAATTAATTAAAAGTGTTTGTGAGATGTTCTGAGCTGGCAGAAGCCTCGTACGCTTTCGGTAATGAGGATGCTGGTCTTGTCTGTGGGAGGAGGAAGCCTCCTCCCACAGAGGAGGGCTGGGGAGGAGGCTGAGGGAGCTGGGGCTGTTCAGCCTGGAGAAAAGGAGGCTTTAGGAGATCCCTACTGCTCTTTGCAGCTTCCTGAAAGGAGGCTGTGGTGAGGGGGCTCGGTCTCTCCTCCCAGGGAGAGGATGGCATCCTGACAGGATGGCAGGAAACGGCCTGAGCTTGCACCAGAGAGGCTTAGATTGGATATCAGGGGAAAAAAATCATGGAAAGGTTTGCAAAGCTTTGGAACACAGTGCCCAGGGAAGTGTTCAAAAAATGTATGGATGTATCAGAGCTTTTCTGTCGGTCAATGCCAGCTAACTGAAGCACCTTACAGACTCATCCCCCAAATCCAGATAAATTCAGATAAATCCCAGCAGCGATACAAATTACAGATTGGTTGGACATTGAAACCAGTGCCTTTGGTTTTGTGAATATATATACACACACTTTTAATATTTGGCCACTTAAAATATTCATCAAGTATTTTCATTCTGTTGCTCTTCACTAATGCATTTTTAAATGCATTTCTCTCGAATCAGCCCAGTCTCCTCTTTCATGAATCCTTATCTCTGTCCTATGGGCATCTGTATCCCTGCCCTAATGTTCCACTGTACAAGAACTGAGCTGCTCATAACCCTAATCATACAAAACCAGACGATTCATTACTGAAGTGGATGAAAGAAGGCATTAAATATTGGCATAAAGGAGAAAAGATAAACTGGTACCAGAAGGTTCATCTCTATTAGCTGAAGTGTTTGGGGACAGCACAGAAATAAACCCAGGGTTATAAACATTGCCCTGGATTAGGAACATGGAAGGAAATCTGGGAGAATGAACTTCTGTGCCCTGTTTTGGACAGGGTGGCTCCCACTGAGGGATCAGGGCTGATCAGGGCTGGAACATTCCGGGTGGAATTGTGAAGGATCTGGGCTCACTGGTTACAATGTTGGTAACTGTGGGCATTCACAGCTGTGAAATAACTCAGGAATTACTGAAAGCTAAAAAAACCTTGTGGGTTCTTTAGGACTGCAGTGGGGATGTCAGGGATCTTTATCTCTTCCTATCCAGTAAGAAGATTAAGGACTTCTTTTTGTTTTTTAAGGCAAAAGGCAGCTGAATTCAGTGGACTTCAGGAGCTTGGACTCGAGGAGAGGGTCAGGTCTTGTAAAACTTCTGACTAAACAAGAAAAAGAGGGGAGCAGCCCTGCAGAGAAGAACTGCACAGCTGTAGAAGGACATCAGTGATTTGTAAGTTGATAAATACAGCACTGTTCACCACACTGGTCTCAGATATGAGCTAGGAGACACCACCAGGCCACTACAAGTTGTTCTTTGATGCACCAGCCCAAACCCTGAGGATGGGCCTTTGAGGAGAGGCCAGGGGCTGGGTGGGCAGCAGGGAGGGGCCAGACAAAGCTGTTCACACTCACTGTCATGGGGCTCCCAGATTTGGGTGGTTACCCTGGAAATAAAAGAGGAGCTGGGTGGGACCACCCCTTCCCCTCCAGCGGGGTGAGTGGTGCCTTTGCCAGCCTGCTGCAACATGACTTGCTCGGGGTGTGCTTTGGAAAGCTGCTGCCTTGGCTCCGAGGCTTCCATGTGAGGCTCCCATGTGTGGTTCATCTCCCAGGAAAGGTAAGACATTCCTGCTTTCTGCTCTGGGGCTGGGATGTGGAGGAGGTGGGCGAGGACGTGGCTGTAGCAGCGTGGTGTTCCTGCGTTCACAGCAGGCTGTGTTTGGCTTCTTGTGTTTCTGCCTGGTAAAAAGTGAAGGGTTTTTATGGCTGTGATGGTTTGTTCCTGCTTCTCTGGCCTCTGGGAATGTGCCTGGATGTGTGGGGCTGGCAGCCCTCTGCAGCAGAGCGGTCTCTGTGCCTGGGCCTCCTCTGGAGAAGAGGAACGAGGTGGAGTTTCCAGGTGGAAAGCCTCCGAGTTCAAAATAAATCCGTGGAACCCGATTTTATTCCCTTTTATCGCTCACGTGGTTTCTGAGCAGCGCTTCCCTGGAGCCCATGTCCCAGAATCCGTGAAATAACAGTCCCTGAGGCACAAATGAGCTGTCCCTGGAGAGCCAGGGAATCGGGCAGTTGGGAAAACAGTCCTGAGCATCCTCTCTCCCTGCCGATGTCGTGTTCAGCTACGTGCTGTGATGTAAGGCAGCCCTAAATTACAAGCAAACAAACACAACCCCCTGTCGTTCTTCATCTCTCTGCTGTGTGGGCAGAAACTCATCTGGTAGCCTGGAACAAAGTGCCGGGGTGGATGGGAGCCAGGGAGGCGGCTCGAACCACTCCTCCTGCGGAGATGCTGCAATTTAGTGAGTCATTAAGAAATAATACGGGGTGTATCGCTCTCTCTTGTTCTCTCCACACATAGTCAAACAGAAAATTTGCAACATGATCTCGTGCTTTTATTTGGGGATATCGAGGGATAATGGCCCTCAGAATTAAACACCAGCTGTCTTTAAAGGAAGCAAAACGCTCTGGCCGCCCTCCTCTGTCCCCCGGCTGACTGCTGCACTTTATTCCAAAGAGTGGCAGTGAAGGGGGGAACCCTTACAGAACTAATTTAGTTAAAATTTACACTCCTTGATTTTGTGCCTCTTCTTTTTCCCTCTCCTAGTTTTGTAGCTATGATGCAGTATTGATCCAAAGATCTATAGGATCATACCATGGCTCCAGGTGGGTGGCAGAATTGAGGCCAGGCTTCATTTCCATCTGAATGGTGCAGAAAATAATTCCACTTTCCAGCTTTTATTGCTCAGAACATTGCATTTCTCTCATTGCAGTGTATGGGAATTAGCTCTGGAGGAAAGAAATGATTTTTTTTTTCCCTCCCCCCTTGATGTAGAGTGGAGCAGAAGGATTCAGGAAGAAGTAATGTAGGAAAGCAGACAGCAAGCTCATTGCTGTTTGAATTAGGTGCAGCGGGATTGCTCTAACGAAATGGGACTGCTCATGCGGGGTTCAAGTGGTGTTTCTGTGGAAGGATGGTCTCCAGACTGCAGATTCCTTGTCTGGCTGGGACAGCTCCCTGCAGCACCGATCAATGCAGGCAGCAGCTCAGCTTTGTTCTAGGTGTCGGTGTGAGGGGATGCACGGCGGAAATCTGGTTCTTTTCTATCCCACCCTGATGCAAAGGCTGAGGAGAGCAGCTGAAATGATGAGCCAGCCTGGACCGGTAGTGTTGCCACAATTCATTCAGTTTGCTGTGTGAATTTAGTAAATCAGAAGGAATTTCCCTGCCAGAGAAGTAGGCTGCCACCTGTTCGTCAGCTTGGCCACCTTGAACTCCTTCCGCTGGTATTGCATCCTGCTAGAAGAGTTTTCCACGGTTATTCCCTGCTAGAGGGGGAGGAAGGAGAAGTTCACTAACGTGCCAAGGAAATACTGCTGTCTGTGCATCCAGGAAAGGAAGTAACTGGGGAAAGACTTCCAGAATTCAGTGGCATACTCTAATAAATACATCTCAGACCCGGGGATGTGACTGGTTTTGGAAGCACAGGTCTTGAGAACTCCAGTGTCTCAGGCAGGAGTCGAGAGGAAGTAAAAAAAAAGAAATCTACAGTGGTTTAGGATAATTTATGAAAGTTCCTGTAACGCTGTAACCGGCAAGATACTAAATGTTTCTCATACCAGAGAGGTGCTCTCAGGAGAATACCTGTCCTCATGAAGCATTTACTTCTAGCACAGAATAGATGCTGTTGCTGCCTGGTGTCACTTCAGTCACGACACTTTACATGACAGCAGTGGGGTTTTGCAGCCCTGCTCACCCAGCTGCTCCCACCCAGGGGCTGTGCCTGGGCAGGTCTCAGAGGGTGCTGATCTCATTAGCACCCTGAGCAGTGGCTCAGAGGCTTAGAAATGTGCTCAGGCTCTGGCCACAGGATTTGTGCTTCCTGTCAATGACAAGTGGAGCAAATATTGACAGTGCTCTCAGAGACTGCAGTTACTATTGCTCTTGTTAATTCAGGGCAAAATTTATCCTCGTGCCACAGGCCTGTGTTGGTCTGTGCTGTTGAAACAACTGGACTGCTCGCTCCCATTTTTTGCTGGGTGGGTAATTTGGGGAATAAGTGAAAGATCTAAAAAAACTAAGGGTGTGTTTGGTCATCTGGAACGGTTTTTTAACTTTTTTTATCCCCATGCTCTTCTTTTCTGTTTCTAACCTCTTGTGTGCAAAGGTAGAACGTGTTCTGTTAATGTTACTTCAAGTTGGGAGAGGGGGGAGATGGAAATACAGAGAGCAAAATAGTAATTTTCCTCCTGAAGCTGGTGAACTTCTGGGTAATGCCCTGAACATCTATCACTTTTAAAGACTCCTAGATTTAAAGAGGGGAAAAAACCCTGTGAAAAACAGACATGGAAAAAACCTGGATTAAACTGTCACTCATTCACAATCTATCCAGGAAACTCATCCATGCCCCTACAGGTAGCTAGTTATCCCATCAGGAATTTCATATTCTTGTCTGAATCCTGGAACACAAATTGCTCCAGCGCTATGGGTCTGCCTTGATTAGGGTCTGCTGACACAGATGTCCCCAGCATGTGTTCCTAAAAAGCCTGCTCAAATAACTGCTTCTTTCCCCAAAGGGATCAAAGGTTGAGATGGTCTTTCCAGAGCTTTAGCCAGGCTGTGCAAAGCATCTGCAAAGTTTAATCCCTTAACCTTTCCTTCCCTCCCTCCTTGTCTTCTTTTTTTTTTCCTTAGGATGGTATAAATGGAGTTTAAGGGTTTATATTTTTTTTTTCTTTATAAAAACAGCTATTACTCATGAAGAACCCCTGGAAAAGAAAGTGTAGCCTTGCTTTTTAGCCAAGAGACAGTTAGGTTTTGGCTGTTCTGTCAAGGATAAAGCCCAGAATGCCTCTGTACACTTGTGCAAATATCTAATGTTGACATCTTTTGCCAGCTGCTGTTGTGGCTTCTTTTTCCTTGATGAACCAAATCCTCTCGTGATGTGGCCTCTGAGCGCCATTATAATTAAAAGAATTAAAATTCAATTTGAGCTATTGTCGTTACACAATGCAAAGTTCAACACCACTGAAGGTTGATTTTATTGATTCCATATTGGGCACTCCATGGAAATCATTTACCTTGACACAAACATGGTATTGGCAGTAGAAGGCACAAAGGGTCCAGCTCCAGCCCTTGCTCACTCTAATTTTACTGTTAGCAGCACCTTTCACAGTTGAGGCAGCATTTCTGTCTTAAAACATGTTATTTCAAGATCACTTTGGTCCTGGAATTATCTCCAGCTTAAATAGCAATGTAAGATTTACAGCCTTGGCAGAAAAATATATGTATGAGAGTTAAATGCTACAAAGCTTGTTAAAATTGCAGCTGTCAGCGGTAGCAAGGAACCCTGCTCTTCCTGGGAGCTCACGTGGTTGTCTGGCTTTTTTTTCCCCCCTTGCACTCCTACTCTTCTGGCCTGCATAGATCTATTTTCTTTATTTATTTTAAACCACAGACACAAAGTTTATCTGAATTTTTCCAAATCTGTTTCATTAAGAAACAACCAACTGTCACCATCAACTGTCTCTATTCAACACAATTATTTCCAAGAGACTGGATATTGACTTGAAATCAGCTCTTCTGAGTGTGAGATGCTTTTAAGCATGATGAGAATTGTTGCTGCTCTCTGAAACTGCTCCTCTGAGCGGAGCAGCTGCAGCTCCTGCTCGATGCAGTAACGGTTCCCTCGAACGTGACAGGGGCTGGGCACTGGGAAGGTTAAGGCACTTCCCATCCCAGGCACTGTTGTGACTGGGATGGGAAGAAACCTTTCTGGAAGGTAGGGAGGCACTTGGACAGGAAGAGCATGGAAAAGGTCGCTCTTTGGAGCCATCTTTTTTGGCCTTGTTATCGGCGTTTTCGGTTTGGCGCAGAGGCATAAACATTGCAGTGCCTCCTTGCATCAGAGATGTGTTGTGGCATAGTTAAGTGCTAATAATGACCAAGGAGTGAATGGAGGTGGGAGAGGATTCCTGGACAGCTCCCTGGCCTCCGTGGGAGGCTCCATCCCCCTGTCCATGCACTGGATCAGGAACCAAGGAGCAGCTTGTGAGACCGAACCCCAGCACGGGAGAGAGCAGAAGCTGTGGTTTGTGTGTGCCTGAGCTTTCTCTTCACATGTGTCACCTGTCCTGTTGCACTGCTTTCCAGTCCTGCAGTCTTGTGCGTTGTGCAGTGGTGATGCCACCTAAACATCCAGGGTTTGTCCTCCTCCTTTGGTAGGAAATCTGGCTGGGAGCTGCCCTTGTGGAAGAGCCGAGGGCTGGATGACAGAGGCGCTGGTGTCTGAACGCTGTAAATCTGGTTCCTGCCTCTGCGGGCACACCTGGGGATGCGAGTGAGGTCTGCACGGGTGCGCATAGCTTATCTGGAGCGGGAGCTGTGTCTTATCTGGAGCGGGAGCTCCTGGGATGGCGCTGGGCCAGGGGTGGGGCAGGGACACCCCAGCCTGGGGCTGTTCACACCGCGCTCAGCTCATCCCGAGCTGCGGCTGCTCCGAGGGAGGAAAAAGCTGTTGGGGAAGGAAAAGTGTTGCTGGTTGTTTTGACACAAGTCGCAAACTGCCTGGGAAGACCTTGTCTGCACGTTCTGTGACTGCTGCTCAGCTTATTGCTACCTCATTAGCAAGGAGTCACCTAATTAGCGAGGCAAGCTGTTAATTATGTGTGTACGCTTTAGCTTTAAAAATGCTTTTAGATGTTAAATATTTTAGTGATAAAGAGTTGCCACTAAATTATTTTCTTTCTGTATGGATTTCTTTCCTCTGTCAGAAGGGAACAAATCGTGCGCTGCTGTAACCACCACAGGCTGGGGAAAACCAACTGGATTTCTTCTGGTGGAGTTGGCACTAATGAACAGAAATAATTTTTTTAAAATAAGATAAAATGGCAAAAACTTGGTGAGGTTAATAAGATAGTGGGACCCCCGTGTATCCAATCAGTCTTGATAAGAGAACAAAAGCTACATGTTTGCTAAAATAACTTTAAAAACAAATAACATTGACTTTCCACACCTAGTGGAGACCAAATTTTCACTTGCCTGCATGCCTGCTCTCCCGGCATGCTCGGACCTGTCACCGTTCCGGCTCTCCCCAGGACAGTGTGACTTTGATTTTTGACTGCTGGGCAATCTTTTTCATCAGATGGAGCTGGATTGCAAGGTGGAAATTAGGTGTCCCTGCATCTTCCCACTCCTCCAGCTCACATGAAAATTTTGTGTTGAGGACATGGATCTACTTCCTACCGGCCCCGCCGCGTGAGGCTTTGATTAGCAATTATTTCTGAGATATTAAAAAACACAATAGATGTTGCAGGGCTCTGGATTTTCAATTAGGATTAAGGGAAAGGAAGGGCTGTGGTCACAACTCGATGGTTGTTTCTCCATGTCAGAATGTGAATTATTGGCACTGCCTTATGATCATGTGTGCTCATGTACCAACACTTTGGTGTGTTAACTGTGTCTCTTTGCATTGATTTGTTGAATTCTGACTTTTACTCTTTTTTGGGGAGGGGGGATGGACTAAACTAAGGCAGACAGCACAGAGTGCTTTGTTCTTGATCTCTTAGCAATGTGTCTTTACCCTCACCCTTTCTGTATGTGAACTGGGACAGTAAAACTTTAGGTTTAGCTTTAGAGAAGAATGAAAACACTTCAGCCATTACTGAATAAAACTCAGGTGGGACCTCTGAGCTGCAGGACTGTTTCATCTTTTGGCTGATGCCTTGCAGATGCATTGCAAACGTGCCACAATGGCAGTATCCTGGTAACAGGACTTTAGGTAGTGCACTTCCCAAAAGCTGCTGGCATTGGGTTCTTAAAGAACTTCTTAGGAACACATTCTGGAGCTGAGCTAATCCAGAATACTGAAACACTGCACAGCTGAAGATGTGCATTGCCTTGAGCTGTCAAATGACTGAGAATTAGAAACAGAAATAGAAACCAACACCTGCAAGTACAGCAGTCAGGAATGAGACCCAAGTGCAGAGGAATCTCGGAGGAGATGCACAGATTCTGGGGGACAGGGCAAGTACTCCACTGTGTGCAGCACCTTCCACCGGGAGAGGTCCCAGAGCTCTCCTGAAACAGTTCTCAGACACAGATAAAGCACAGGGGGGTAATATCTTTAAAGTAAGTGTCCACTCTGATATTTCAAAAGGACCTTTGGGTAAGGAAAAATAAACCTCCCTGTGCGCAGTTTGTCTTGGGGTGAAGCTAGAGGCGAAGAAGAAATATTTGGGGCTTCTACCACTGATTGCACTACGGGTTTAAATTCTTATTTGATAGTCAATAAAGACAAATTACACTCAAAAATAGGCTCTGTGGAGGAGTGAGCCGGCAGTTTGCAGAAGGGGCTGTGCGGGATCTCAACGTGCAGTCGCTTGTAAAGGCTGGGGAAAAAAATTTTCAACTGCACATTATCTGAGTGAGCTTCCATATTTTACCGTGACACCGACTCCGAGACTCATTTCCCTGGGTTAAGTAGTGTGGGGTGAAGTATCTGCCTCCGTGCCTCTCCCGATCCATCTGCTGCGGGATCCTGGGCATTTAACCTGGAGCGCCTGCTGATGTATGACCAAATCAGAGAAAAGAGGCCGCGCTGTTTAACCCTCTCCCTTTGTAGCTGCACTTAATGAATGTCACACAGGCCCACTATAGAAATGATGGAACATCCATTCTGGCAGCAGGAACAGAGCCCACCGTGCAATGATATGGTGAAATATGCTGAAAATATTCACAGGAGCCCGGGAACATAAACCCATGATTATTTTTTTCCCTTAAATCTCAATATTTTAGCCAGTTTCTCCCCCCACGTAGTAAAAGTGTGGTTCTAAACAACGTCTACTTTTTTTTGAGGGGAAGAGAACTCTATTTTCTTTTTAATGTGGCTGTACCAAAATTGCTAACTTGTGCTAACCAAAATGTAATTATGTTGTCCATGCAGGTCTTTTTGTCTTTCTAAAAAATGTCTTATAACTAAGATTGCAGGTCTTACTGACTACATCCAGTAATTCCTGGGCTAAATGCAAAGGAGATAAAAGCAGGGCTATGCCTTTTTTAGCAGAATTCTTCGTGTGCAGGTGTGCTGTCTGCTGGCCCCGTTCTCCCCTCACTCATGGGGAGTCTCAGGTGGATTTTGAGAAAATTTACTCCTTGCTGAGAAGTTTTTGCTCAACATCTTGGAGGCAGCACGAGCAAGCTGTGAGTGAACAGGAGGAGTTTGTAGCTGCAAAGCTGCTCTTGCCATGAACTGGAAGAGTTTCATCCTCATTCCTTGCGTGCATCTTTTTCCCCTCTTCTGAATACAGTCTATGTTTTGCTTCTTCTCACCTCTAAACCTTGTACCAGATCTCCTCTTGTATTTGGGCTTCATTCAGGGAGAGAAAAGAGAGCAAAACTTGTTCATTGTATGACTGTACAAAACCTCCTTCAGTGGCTTCAGTTTCCCTAAATCACCGTCATTCATCAGCCTAACTTAAAAATAAATAAATCAGGTTTTTTGTTGCTTTAGAAAGAGAATATAAATTTGAAAAGCTGCTGGCTAATTACTTCTGTTAGACTCAGCTTCATGCTGGCAGCAAATGCCTGTCAACTGTTCTGTCAAAGACTCGTGTAATTGTCTGCATGTTCCTGTCAGAGGATGCTGTGTTCCAGGGAGGCTTTTTCGTGGAATTGCTCCCCAAATAGAACACCAGCACC
This sequence comes from Aleadryas rufinucha, assembly GCA_013397815.1. Taxonomy (NCBI): domain Eukaryota; kingdom Metazoa; phylum Chordata; class Aves; order Passeriformes; genus Aleadryas; species Aleadryas rufinucha. Next base: position 168,281 of record VZTH01009545.1, on the reverse strand, counting down.
CTTGGGTGCCTCAGAGTGCTTTCCTAGTTGATGTACTCTCAATTTACAAAGCCTGTGCTCACACTGGAGCAGGGAGACCAGGAGAAGCTTGGATCTGAACCTTTGCTTTTCCAAGATAATCAGCAAACAGCGTGTGTGTGTGTGTGAACACGAGGTATGTAAATAAATGGAAGCAATACTATCTCTAGGACCTTCATTTCACCCAAGCTATTGAATCATCTCATCATAACTGCTTGTTATTAACCAAGTGGCATAATTCCAACTTAAACTTCCCCTTTGTTTACTAGAGACTTGCTGAGGAGCTTGTGCTGAATACTTAATTTTCAACCTTCTAACTGCATGTATTCATAGAAGGACTAAGCAGTGTTTAACTCAAAGATTGAGAGTTGGGTGTGAATTTCAGCTTTATTCTTAAAAGAAAGTTCCAGGCCTGTGTTTTAACAGAGAAAAAGCCTTGTGAAGATGATCCGTTTAAATGTGGGATGATGGAAAACCAGGAGGCATAATTTCTAGTATTTACATACACTTTAAAGCATCAAATTGTTCATTCTTTTAACTTTCACAGATTTTCCTCAGGAAGCACAGGGTTTATAATGTCTGTTTCCCCCAGTCTATTACATTAATACTCCAATTGAACCTTGATTTCTGTTCTGATGCACTAGGCAGGAACTTGGCCTGTTGGAGCTGTACAGTGTCCAAAATACCATTTTTGCCATTGTTACAAATTCCTGCTGACATTAACACAGCACTGAGAGGTCCTGGCTTTTTTACTGAGTCAAAAAGGGAAAATACCCCAAGTGTGGAGCCTGTAGGAATACTTTTAGTCAGGTGTTACTTGGAGGAAATGTTTTAGCCTTCCTATTAAATGTCAGGGAGATGAAATAGTGTGTACATCGAGAAGTTTAGGGTAAGCAGCCAAGTTTTAAGGGCTGTTTGTTCCCGGAGAACCAATTGCTTTCCCACTGCGTTGAACACAGGATGAACAGCCCAGGTGAATGGGCAGGGACTGAGCCTGGCTCTGGGGATCACAAGCTCCTCCTGCTGCTTACAGGCAATTCCATGAGTGCAAAACCAGGAGAGGAAAATATCCCACCCTTTTTCTAGAGCTCAGAAGATGTGAAAGCAAGCTGTTAATCACACATGTTGCTGTGCATCTTAATATTTAAAATTAGGATGGAAAAGTGGCTGTGCCTTGGAGGCTGAAGGGCTGTGCTTGGAAAAGCAACAACAGCTTCGTGGAGCAGAGTGAGAGCAGGGCAGCTCCTCATGGAGCTCTGCTGGTAATTCCCTATGGAAATGAGAAAAGGGTAGTAAAGGCACCTCAATAAATTAATTTAGATGTTTAAGTGATGCTGTTAATCCTTTCTGTAAACAGGGCTTTAACAACAAGCCCTACCTGCTCTTTCTGTTTTCAAATGCTCCTCCCTGGCCCTGCCTCTCCCTGGTGGAGAAGCACCAAGCTGATTAACATATGAAATGAAGCAGAACCCGGTGCTATCCCTGCTCATTGCTGCTTCCTCCTGGTGTAGGAGCAACTTCCACATTCCCAGTTACAGCCATCCTTCACCCTCCTAACCCAGAACATCCATATTCCCTGTGTGCAGTGCCATGCGACTGAGAACAACCGCAACCTTCAGATTTTGGGTTCTTAGTCTTCAGAAAAGGATTTTTCTTTGAAAGTCTTTAACTTCCCGAGTCCCTCCCGCCGTGTGTCCTTATCTCCCTGCGCAGTTTTCGTTTCACCCTCTCGTGGCACAACTCTGCGTGCGCTCGGTGACACACGGAGCCGCTCGCACCGCACCCCGGGCAGCCTTGACAGAATGGGTGCCCCAAGATAAATAGGCACCTTCTGCACAGAGCTGAAAATCGAACCGTCCCCGCGCTCATCTGGAGCTGAATAGATTGTCACAGAGCCTGGGGACAAGGGCAGCGGCGCGGCGGGGAGCGGGGCAGGGCCCGGCGCTCCGTCCCGGTGCGGGGCCGGCGCTGCCGGGCTGAGCCCTGCTGGGATCGCGGCCGGGCCGGGGAGCGGCACCCGGCTGAGCCCGGCGCACGGAGCCCGGCGCACGGATCCCGGGCTGTGCTCCCGGCAGCTGGAGCCGTGCCGGTGCACAGGGGGGACCCCGGGGGCCGGGGGAGGGAGAGGAGCGCATATAAATCATTATTGGCGAACATCTCAGCTCTTGAGCCAGGCTGTCGCTTGCTGCTGCTCGTGGTGCAGCCCAGACATAAATCATAATTCCCCTACAATAGATCCTTTTGCAGCCGCCATCAGGAAAAGTGTGTTGGTTTTATCGATTTTTTGACACCAGGGCCCTGGCAACGGCCGCTCTGAATCATTATGAAATGAAACTGATTAGGAATTCATGGAATACTAAATAAACTTTACGAGCCCGTTGTAAGTTTTTTGATGCATGGGGAGCGGAAAATGAAAACTAATGATATAAAAATTACACAGCGTGCTGAGTATTATTATACTGCTATTGATTTGTTTCAAACTGTACATCAAAATCGAAGTGTGCTGGGTGTGCTTGGCTGCAAGGCTGATGCTCAAAAGCTTTTGAGGTGGGTTTTTATTTTTTTAATGCTGGCTCCAGCATTTTTTGCCAGTTGGAGAAGGTTGTGCCACCGCAGGATTGCTCAAGTGCTCCCTGCACCTGCCTGTCCTCCTGCAACCACCCTCTGCATGGTGATCACGGATTTCATTCTCCCGTTTGCACGGGGATTCTCCGGAGACAAAAATATATTGACGAGGATTTTAGCCTAAGTGGATAACTCCCCACACACACTTCTGCTCCAGGGAATTTTACTTCTGTTCCTTAATAGCCAACGTTGTGAGGGGAAGCCCAAGACACTTGACAAACATTTATGCAAAACTGCACAAAGGGATCATTTGTTCTGCCACTAACTGCAGCCACCTCGGGAGTGAAGGGGAACAGCTGGTTATAATGCTGCCCATCGCTTTGGGTCAAGAACAGATAACTTGCCATTTTTAAAACTTTTCTTTCTACAAATAGACAATTTGTAACGTGATCGTAATAGCCCTGTCCAGACTTAAAATCAATGGAAATAATGAGTGGAATCGAGGTGATCTATTTGCTTCCTATTTACTATTTTTGACAGCAGAATTTAGCAAAATTAAGTAAGGGGAAAAAAAAGGCAAAAAGGCTGGGATTGTTTCAGTGTCACCATGAGACAAACTGCTGAATAAGAGCAGGGAGGTGTGGTTAGATGTAGTGCTGGTGGTGTCATTGCTTGTTTTTGTTGGAATAAAAAGGATCCTCAGCTGCAGATTTCCCTGCTAGCCTGGGAAGGTCTCTGTCCTGGCTGGAGCAATGTGGTTCTGTACTGCAAAGTGCCCACCCTGGCTCTCCTCCGCATGGAGCTTGCTGGAGGATGCTGCAGGATGCTGCTGCAGCTCATTTTATGATTTTCTTGAGGAAAAAAACCCTGCCCTGAAGTAAATACCTTTCTTCTTCATGGCATTCATTCTGCTGGAGTTCCATGTGTTGCAAGAAGAGCGGTGGGACACGTGCAGCTGTGTCCAAAGCTTTGCTGGGGAAAAGCTTTTTGTCATTTGAGTGCAAGAACAAGGTCAGATTTAGAAATGTCTTGTGGTGTAACTGGATTTGGCAGGTGATGGGAGCAGCAGTGACAGATAAGGCTGTAACAGAGCTAAGCATGTGCAGAACCAAAACTCCTTCCTCCTGCAAAATGAGCACCAAAATTAACCACTGCTTGGCAGGGGCACAAACCCTGTGGGTGCAAAGAGCTTCGGTGTCCTCAGCTGTGGGACAAACACTTGAGCTGTGCAGGATGTTGCGAAGTCTGTGGCTTTGGGATTTTGGGAGTCTCGTGAGCACAGCTGGAGCAGGATTTCTTGGGGATTTCTTGGGGACAGAGCAGTCCCAGGGCTGAGAGTGTTTCTGAAAGTCCCCTGCAAGGGCAGGAGCTGTTTCTGTAAGCAGGTGACTCTGTCACGATAGCTGATTGTGATGTCCCACGGCCTCAGCTCCCTGAGGTGGGGTCTTGCAGGGCTGTGGCCACTGCTGTAGGATCATCTGGCAGCTGAGCTGAGCTTAATGCAGGGGACTTCTTAGGGTCAGCTCTATTTCTACCTACCCGTGCTGGTGATCATCTCTGGCCTAAGCACATTGCCTGTAAATGAAAATGTAATACTGGTGAGCAGGGAGAAAATCCAATGGAATCAGGAACAAGAGAGGAGGAGAAAATTTAAGCAACTGGAAATAAGCTGCTGATCCGCAGAGGGCTAAGCTGCCATGTCCCTCGGTAGTCCCCTGAGACTGCACTTTTCTGTGAGTAAATCTCATGGAGCTCCCTGTGTATCACTGGTAAACTTGGATGTCACTGCTCCTGGCTGTGCATTGAGCACCAGCTTGTTAACTGGGATCTCCAGTTCTTCATCCTACAAACAGATCCTTGAGCTCCTTTCTCTTCCCAAGCACAGAGAGCTGAGCTGCAGAGTGTTAGTGGTGAATTTTGTTATGCTTTGGGCCAGGATGGCTTTGGTCAGGGAAGCTGTGCCTGCAGCCATTGTGCTGCTGTCCATGCCATTCTACTCTGCTTCTCAAATGTGGGCTGGAGACAAAGAAGATGTTAGCTTCAAATTCCCTGGAAAACAAATGTGGGGTGTAAGGCTGAGCCCTATTTATTTGGACAACAAGCCCCTTGTTTCCAACAAGTAATGTTCAAGAGTGAGCTCCTGCTTCTGGTCCGTGTCTGAGCAGCCCAGGAATTAAAAATATATTACATTGTAAATGAATACAGTTTGTATTGAAGGGAAAACAGCTTTAGTGTTTCCCACCAGGGCTGTGTGTAACTGTGTCCCAGACCTCGTGCAGAGCCCGGGGTAGCTCAAGGAACTCCTCCTGCACGTGGGGAGAAGGCTCTCAGTTCCCATCCTCCCAAGCCCTGCCTGGTCCCAGCTTGCCACACGCTCCCATAAATTCTCTGGCAGCTGTGGGCTTGTTACCATAATCTATGGACATTTGGATGTTTTGTGTGATGCAAACAGGGAATGATCTCAGCTGAAGGCAGTTGTGTTTCCTCGCTCGCCGGGCGATAGCAGTGCCCGCTCTCCGCGCCTCGTCGGCGCGGGCGCTGGGGATTTTTCTAAGATATGTATATTGAATTTAGATTTGTGCTCTTAGTACCTTCACTCATTCATTCAGAGCCATATTGACTACATAAATTGAGTGTTACAAGTAAGAGAGAGTTTAGCCATTATTTTCTCAGTGATTTGATTTAATGGCCTGGCTGTTTTGGCCATTACTTCTGGCTTTTCATTTGCATGGATTCTTGGCTCTGCTGATTAGCATGTTTTTTATATTTGCCATTTAATTTTTTTTTCCCCTTTTGGAAAGCTGAGTGTTTCATAATTAAATAAATTCCTGCATCTGTTTTGTATCTTCATGCAAACACAAGTATATAGTACTATATACATTTTATATGTATTTTTCCCCCATCTCTGCTGATTATACAGAGTTAAATGCAGCTGTCTGTGTGACAGGAATATTGTGTACAGTGTGTGGAGTGATATACAGGTCACTATATTACTGATGAATAAAAGTTTCCTCCTAAGGCAGCTGCTGCAGATTACTTAGTGCTTGACATGGCGTGTCTTTGTGTCACTGTTACCGGGTGAAATTAAATCAGAACAGGAAAATATTAATTTAAAGTAGGGGATAGAGGCCGCTCACTTCCAATTACTCTCTACCCTGTCAGCTTTATATGGGCGCAAACAAGGAAGGAGGCTGGATTAATTGCTTTGGACTCTGCCCCACTACAGGCCCAATTATAGAAACATATTGGCTCCCAGCACTATTATATACACTGCTGTGCAGGAAATTGTGTGAAATTTTAACGGATTTCAGACGTAATAATAGAGAACACGATTCAGGACAGCATTAGCAGGCTGGGTGGAATCTTTACGGATGGGTTAAGGTTAAGCTGTTTGGGGGTCCTTTGTGTATTAAAGGATCATCTGGTTAACCCATGTACTGGGAGCTTTTGATACTGGCCTGGGAGCAAACAGAATAAAAACATTCATCCTCTGACAACAAGGAGCTAAATCCTCAGTTGGAATGAGGGCAGGAACATGCAGCGTGAGGCTGGGGAGCGCAGGGCTGAGGAAGAGCCTTGCATGGCATTAAACACGCTGCTGTTGGGAGGTGCTCTTTAGAAACCACCCCTGGCTGGTGTCAGCTTGGTGTGAGACCCACCTGCAAAGCCTGGGTCAGAACAACCAGGGTGAACAGCTCTGACATCTGAAACGCGCGTGGGATGATTGGTTTGGAAGCAGTTGTAGGAGTAGTACTCAATTCAATATTTTAGTTAGGATCTGTTCAGACTTTTTTCTTCTCACTGTGAATTCCACCTGCTGTTTCACTCCTTTTCCTGTGTTCAAACCCATGTGGTGTAAGCACTTGGTAATTTGCGTGCACATAGGTGCTGTCCTGTCCCTCTCCCTCTTACAAAATCACTGCCTCGCTGCAGGCAGAATGAGGGACTTGCTCCAAAGCCAGAGCGACCCTCAGGACTCCTGCATGTCCTGTCAAAGTCCCTGTGTGTGCCCATGTGTGGAGTGCTGCACATCCACCATGGGCTGGTGGCTTTCTAAGATATTGAAGGTATTAGAAGCGAGGAACTGAAGAAATTCTGTTGGCTCTTGCTTCCTGCCCAGACAAATGGGCTGAAGTCGTTGAGTAGGTGCACCTTTGATCTGCCCACCAAGAGTGTTGTGGATTTGGTTTCACAAGAGCCCTGTTCTGCAGAGTGAGAGCAAACTGTGAGTTTAGCAAGTGTCTACCACACTCCTCGGTCAGCCCCAGAACAAGCTCTGCAGTCTTTGACTTTGTGATCTTTCAAACTGTGTGACTCTGACACTTCACAGTGTTTCCTCTTCCTTGCTTGGGATATGTCAGTGACAACTGCTGAGGATTTTGGGGGGATATTAGAGGAGGGCCAGCTGACTGGGATCATAACTGAGGTAAATCTGGGTTTAGTTGGACTTGTTTTCAGCTAGTTTAACTGGGTTAGATTCTGCTGACTCTAGGAAGCCACATGGATGAAAACACAGAGCCCTAAAGAACATGAAGTGTGACTTCAACCATTCCTGCCTCTTGAAGTATCCAGAGAGGGACCTTTAGGGAATCCCAAAAGCATTAGAAATGGAAATTTGTCTTAAGACACGATATTGAACAGCAAGTGTGATGGGACTGGGGACTTCTGTCCCCCTGGGTGGCAGCAGTGTGTCAGTGGGGGCTCAGGCTGGAGGCAGCCCCATAACCTGGTCAGGGGCTGCTCCCTTGGCTCTCTGCTCAGCGTGGCTTGCACGTCAATGACAGTCTGTGCCTGTGAATGGGCTACAATAAAAGTGTTACAATGGATTTAGGGTGGCTGGGGAAATGCATAAAGAGCTGTCTGGAAGGATCCAGGGTGGTAGAAGCAAAGTAAATTCTGACCAGGGATGGTTATTGAATGGCAGAATCTTTGCTGTTTTGTCTGAGGAAAGTCCTTTTAGTTCCTGAATGATTATCTGGAGGGAAGCTGCATCTCCAGCTCAAGTCCTTGCCTCCCTTTGGTTCTGCTCCCTGTTCAGAGAGCTGGCAGGACCTGAGAAACCTCACAGTGTCACTTTTATCTTTGCAGTTCGTGCTGGTTTTAAACCAGGAGGGGTGAAGGACTGAATTTATGATGTCTGGTTTGGGAAATCTATTTTTGTTCCCTTTAACTGATTGTCTTGTAACCATGCCTGTTATGAGTGGGGAGCATTGGATATAGAGCAACGTATAGATATAAATCTCAGGAGGCACGTGTGGAGTCTTATCACAACCAAGTGACACTGAAAATTCTTTTGGCACTGGAGGCACTCTGATATGGTGATCTGGGGAGGAGGGGGATGCAGGGGAGGCTGAGGTGGCCCAGCTTGGTCTGAGGTTTCCATCTCTTTGGAAGAGCAGGGAGAGCGCTGGAGGCATCAATGCCAATAGACTGCAGAGTCTGCCAAGGGCGGCTCCTGCTGCTCCCATGGTCTGTCCCAGCTGAGAACTGGTGTTGACATAAAAACCTTTGGTATTGACCCAAAATCCTGTGGTATTGACCCAATCTGTGGGGAGTTTTAAGTAGTACTTCCAGCAGATCAGTGGCTCCATCAGGACACGGGTTCTAAACTGCTGGAAGAGCTTCCCTCGCTGCTGGGTCAGTGGGGTCTGAGAGCTTTGTATCCCCAGGGCACGTCATCTCTGCCTTTCTGGCTCAGGGTGCTGAGGTGGTACCAAGGCAGACCCCTGCAGCACTGGAAACTGGGCCTCTGAAAGTGAAAAACAAGGAGAAAAGGTGCAGATGGCTGCCATGTGATGGGACAAGGAATCACAGCAAAGAGTGACCACAGGGTGGCTGTTTGGCAGAGCTGTCTTCCATCCATGTTCCCTGGAGTCTCTGGGAACCTGAGACACACCCTTGGCCTTTGAGGGGGAGCCACTTTGCTGTTACAGTAATTATCAGCTCCTTTAATTTTTTTTTTTCTAGAAGCTTGTCAGAAATTGTTGGGTTTTGGGGAAAAAAATGAAAGTGTTGCCTCTTAAGCACATGAGATGGATTTACCACTCATCTTCTGAACAGAAAGACTTTAAAGGTGCCTGTGGAGCTGGAGCAGCACAGAGGGGGTTAATACTCTGCTTTGTTGGTTTTGACTAGGGCCCATGGTTTTACTGCAGCAGTAAAGTCACTTTCCTTTTATGTTTAAAAGCCAGCAAGGAAAAATTGCAATTACAAAGACAACTAAAATCTTCACTGGTACTCAACAAGGTAATCAGTTCAATTGATTTTTTTTTTTCCCTAGCCAGAAAAGTATTTAAAGTTAAATTCTATCTGTGATTTTTATATGGAAAAAAAAAATCTGTTCTCTGAAATGCTTCCTGGTTTTAAAAATGCTCTATTTTATTTGCCCTATAAATGCAAACTTATAAAATGCGATAAGGGATCTTTCTCTTCTCCCTGCACAGACAAGACCTGAGAGAGCTCCCTGCTATCCCTGCATGGCTGCCAATTGCACAGACAGATATCACTCCATTAGTCATTAGCATCTAAATCATCCCACTTCTCATTCAGGTTTACTGGGCTGTGATGGCTACTGGATTCATAGGACACCTGAGCCAGGTCTTTTGTACAAGGTCTCCTGGAGCAATTGATTGTCAAAAGACAGCAGGAGAGCAAACCACTGGTTTCTGTGCCCTTTTGAGCAGGGAGGATGGGCTGTGCTGCCATGTGTTTTCCCTATGAATTATTAAAGTTTTTTTCTTCTTGAAATATTGTAGGAGGATTGAGCTTGTGTTGTGCATAGTAGTGCAACACCCCAGTGCAAAAATTGTGAGGATTTTTGGAAAAAAAAATAAACAACCCACTTAATTTCCAAATGTGATACAACAGGAGCATCCCTTCCCTCTCTTTCTGGAGTGGAAGGGGGGATGGGGATAAAGGAGCTCCATGGCAGAGCAGCTCCATTAGAGGTCTGTTCTTGGACCATTATAATTAACATTGTAGTTAATGTTATAGTTAAACTTGTTCTTTGTAGAGGCCAAGTCTTATTTACATGGATCAGGCTTCAAAATCTGATGTGTGAATATGGCTTAAAAATTACTGGGAAGTTGCAGGGGGTTTAACAGCCAGGTACTGTGGAGCACTGGGCTGGGCAGTACCTGAGCTGCCCTGTGCCTGTGGGTTTTATGACACATGTATCTTTGCTTAGGGGTCACAAGGTGCCTTTCATGTTGAGGGCTACAAAAACCCAGCCACAAACAAAAAAAACCACCCACCCAGGCACTGAAGTCCTTGGAGCTTTCTAGGGCAGGGAGAGAAGCAGATGGAAGTGGAAAGCAGTCTGTGATCCAGCACTTGCTGTCGAGGGATTCGGGAGAATCCATGAGGAGAGAAAGGAATGCCCAGCACATGTTCATTTTTACTTGATGTTTTTAGAGGAAGTGGCTGACTTTCCATGGATATGCTGGTTTGGGGTTAACCCTTCCAGCATCCTGTGCCATTCCTTTGCCTACAAACCTTTCATTACAAGCAAGCTCCCATAAATTCCTGGCAATGCTATCCTTCCCAAGCCCTCGGGCTACAGGGATCTTTAGTCACTTTGGATTGGACTGGATTTGAAAATAGGTCCCTAAGGTGAAGGGTCAATACATCAAACCAGTAAATCATGTTTTATACCAACTCCTAATAATGAATGAAGTGCCATTTCATACAATACCTAAGTTAGGATTTTATTGATTAACTCTCATCTTGGTGTTCCACCCAAATCTAAGATATATTGCCTGCTGTAATTTTTACATTAGCTGTCAAATTCATCTTGTCTTCCCAGGGTTATGATGTGTACGGAGCAGACAATAAAAACCATCACAGTTTCAGTGTTTATCTAATGAATATACACAGGCCAGAGAGATTAATAATGATTTGATAGGCAGAGCCGAGAGGCAGGAAATGCCCATGTTTGGAGCTGGAGTGGGGACCAGGATTTCAGAAGAAGGCGAGGGCTGGAGGAGGACAATGCTCACTTGTCTCGCTCCACGCCTCCCTCCTCCCCCTGCCTGGCTGTAATGGATGAGGGGAGTCTCAGGGAAGCAAAGATGATGATTTTTTGTGCATAACGTGAAGGAGCAATGGGGGAAAGGCTGCTGGTAAACACTAAACTAATCCTCTGAATGATTTGCCAAGGCAGAGCTCTGTGCTGGTGCTCAGAATCCAAACGAACCCCTGCTTGCTGGCATTTCACCCTGGCATTCCTGTCCAGTGGAAAGAAGTATTTTGGGGATCTCCATCCTTATATATTTTCTGGTTAATAACCACTCCAGGTGTTGAGCAGAGCCCTTGGCAGTACTTTCCTTGTCCTCCCCAGAGTCCTACATCCTCCTCCGGGTTGCGGCGTGGCCTTTGAGGCTTCCCCCAAAGGCAGAGGTGGCCGCGGTTGTAACGGGAGAGGGAGCCCTTATCCCGGCCATGGCTCCGGCCACCGCTGTCCCCCGGGGCTGCGGCCACCCCTGCTGCCGGCCACAGCCGGAGGCTTGGCATCTGGGCACCTGGAGAGGTGGGAATATGAGCTCCCTTGCTGGAAGCTCGTGGGATTCAGCCTTAAATCGCTGCGAGCTTTGGTGCTCCGGTGTGTGGAACGGGGAGATTGGTGTCTCTCCGGGAGAGGGGCAGGGGAGGTTTGCTCTGTTCGCTGAAGCAGCGGGCTGGAAGGCGCTGGTGGGGTGCAAAGGGCTGCAGTGTCTGCTGAGCACAGCCCCGGCCGGCACGCTCCGCTTCCTGCGGGAGGACGCGGCCGGAGCGCCGGGCAGGGATGCGGAGAGGGAGAGGTTTTTATCCGCCGGCTGCTGGGAGCCAGCGCTCGCACCGGCAGGGCTTGGCCGGGTAAATATGTGCTGTTCTGCCGGCTGCGGGCTGCCTGGAATATAATGAGCATTAAAGAGAGGAGCGATGTGCTCAGGGGTGCAGGGGGAGCCGAGCCCAGCGTGTGCTGAGTCAGGCTGACCTCGGGCTCGGAGCCAGGTAGCCCCTCGCTGTTCCTGCTGGCCACGGCAGCCCCCAGCTGAGCCCTCCATCATCCTCCTGACCTAGCAATGCCTTTGCCAGTCCGATACTCGCTGCAGTTGGAATTGTGAGCTCCTCAGGGCGAGGACTTTTCCCTCTGTCGGTGTTTCCCGGTGGCAGCAGGGACAGCAGAGTGCTGAATGGGGCTATGATGCTGAGCGGGTGACTTTTCCAAGCATCCCATGCCATTCAGTTCTCCAGCCAGGTTTGGTGCGTGTCACATTTTACATCCCAACCCGTCTGTTATCTGAACAAGCAGTCAGATCATAACCTGTTGAAAAATCTGTTTATTAAAGAGAGTAACGAAGCCTCAAAACAAATGTCTCCGTGCCTCCCTTCCTCCCTTTCTTCCCCTTCGGTCCGTGATTGCATTTTTCTTTTATACATCCCAGCATGAAACAGTAACACATTACAGCACAAAGCAAAACACCACTTATCTAATCTCGGCTATAATATGGGATAGGCCCCGAGTGGGAGGGGGGCTGCAGCCAGAGCCAGGAGCGGAGCTGGCTGGCAAAGGACAATGGATCGCTGCAGATGCGGATTGAGTGAGACAATTGAACCAATTATACTATTCCGGGCACTTCAATGAGATCGCAGAGCATTTCCTGAGCTTTGGTAGAAGTAATCAGCATTCCTATTCATCTCTGCCNGTTCGCTGAAGCAGCGGGCTGGAAGGCGCTGGTGGGGTGCAAAGGGCTGCAGTGTCTGCTGAGCACAGCCCCGGCCGGCACGCTCCGCTTCCTGCGGGAGGACGCGGCCGGAGCGCCGGGCAGGGATGCGGAGAGGGAGAGGTTTTTATCCGCCGGCTGCTGGGAGCCAGCGCTCGCACCGGCAGGGCTTGGCCGGGTAAATATGTGCTGTTCTGCCGGCTGCGGGCTGCCTGGAATATAATGAGCATTAAAGAGAGGAGCGATGTGCTCAGGGGTGCAGGGGGAGCCGAGCCCAGCGTGTGCTGAGTCAGGCTGACCTCGGGCTCGGAGCCAGGTAGCCCCTCGCTGTTCCTGCTGGCCACGGCAGCCCCCAGCTGAGCCCTCCATCATCCTCCTGACCTAGCAATGCCTTTGCCAGTCCGATACTCGCTGCAGTTGGAATTGTGAGCTCCTCAGGACGAGGACTTTTCCCTCTGTCGGTGCTTCCCGGTGGCAGCAGGGACAGCAGAGTGCTGAATGGGGCTATGATGCTGAGCGGGTGACTTTTCCAAGCATCCCATGCCATTCAGTTCTCCAGCCAGGTTTGGTGCGTGTCACATTTTACATCCCAACCCGTCTGTTATCTGAACAAGCAGTCAGATCATAACCTGTTGAAAAATCTGTTTATTAAAGAGAGTAACGAAGCCTCAAAACAAATGTCTCCGTGCCTCCCTTCCTCCCTTTCTTCCCCTTCGGTCCGTGATTGCATTTTTCTTTTATACATCCCAGCATGAAACAGTAACACATTACAGCACAAAGCAAAACACCACTTATCTAATCTCGGCTATAATATGGGATAGGCCCCGAGTGGGAGGGGGGCTGCAGCCAGAGCCAGGAGCGGAGCTGGCTGGCAAAGGACAATGGATCGCTGCAGATGCGGATTGAGTGAGACAATTGAACCAATTATACTATTCCGGGCACTTCAATGAGATCGCAGAGCATTTCCTGAGCTTTGGTAGAAGTAATCAGCATTCCTATTCATCTCTGCCCCGTCCTGCCTGCCCTGCGCCGTGCAGAATGCAGCTCCTGCACTTGTGGCCCTCGGACAATTCCCCTGCACGCTTTGCTCCCCTATCTCACTCACTCTTTGTCCTGGTCAGAATTTAAAAACCACTAATTACTTTTCCCCCCTTTATCTAAGCTCATGTAATCATTTTATTTGAGTAATATTTTTGAGTCTCCCATTGAAGTGTTTGGTCCTGTCTGGAAGCAGCTGGTTTTTCACCTCTGAAATTGCTGCATTTTGGCAGCTGCTGGAGGGAGCTGCAAGTCAAACCTGAAGCTGGTGGGCACGTTACAAAGTGCTTTGTAACACTTTGGGTGAGAGGAAGCAGAATGACCTGTGCTGTTTCTTTTTAGCACCGTTTAAGCTGTAAAACCAGCCAACCAACTCTCTTCCAAATGTTGGCTGCTGAGATTGACTGCACTCATGAAGATAACGGGGGAAGTATTTTTCTCTTAAGTCCACAGCTGTCCTAAATCAGCCGGGGATCCTGGAGGGCCGCTGAGCGCCTCGGAATGCTCAGCATCCCAGCCAGGGACATAAAGACACCAGGCAAAATGTCACTTGAAGTGTTGCCTCTTCTTCAGCAGTAACTCTGCTCCATAAATGCAATTGATCTCCTGAGAGAGGAGGGATTTCTTCAGCAAATGCAAGCTTTGTGAGGAAAAATATACGAGCTGTTGGGCTTGTGTTCCTTGTGTGTGTGTGCTCCAGATCCAAGGCCTCGGAGTGTCACAACAACCAGCGGATCTGGGGATAGCTGTGTGTGGGGTTACACACTCCACATGGTGCTGCAGGGCTGAATTAAAGTTGTGTCCAGATTTAAAATCACTCCTAGCAGTTATTGCAATGCAAACTGAGCAGTGGGGATTTATTTTTGATTTCATTTAGGTTTTTTAGTACAATATTGTTGCTGTTGTCAGATGTGGGCTGGATCACAGCTTTAAACCAACACGAATAGGAAGTTTTGGTTCAAGCAGGTTTCAGTCTTTCCCTACCTGGGCTGAGAAGCAGCTGGAGCCTCCTCAGCTCCAAGGACTGTTTTGCAGGAGGGACTGGGGGATGAGCATGTAATGGTGGGAGTTTTACAAGTGTCTAAAAACAGAAGCTTATAATGAAAGTGCTTCCTCAGCCATAACTATAGCATGCTGGCATAATTGGAATGCTGAGTGGTGTGCTGGGTTTAGGAAGGTAATAAGAACTGCAATCAGTATTAAATAAAATGTATCTTCCTTTAGGGGAAATAAATGTATATTAAATCAAATATTCATGAATCCAAGTTAGTCTTCATACATTACACAAACAGTTTTTCAAAAATGCAGCTATCCTGAAGGCCGGGTGTGATGTGTGTGAAGGAGAGGGATTAGCACGGAGCTGGGGAGAGGGAAAGGGCCTGGCTGGTCACCACCTGAAGGAACAAAGCCCTCTGGGCTCCAGTGAGGTCTTGCCTGAACACCACATTTGAGAAAGTGGTTTAAATTGTGCAGAAGTGTTAAAAGAAGTGAAACTGCCTCTTTAAAATATTTATCATCTCCAGCAAAAGCTGGACATCCACATGAGCCTTCCAAGAATGAAAACCTAAATGGGGAGTGGGTTTCAGTTCACAGATATTTCAGTAAATGCTGATTCCCTGCCAAGGGCAGGACTGAGAGGATTCACTTGCCTGTCCTCAGGGTGGCTTTTTAACTGCTGTGAACTCGTGTTTTCCTGCCTGCCCTAACACACGCAGAGAGGAGGAGAACATCCTGCAGGAGAGGCATGGCAGAGCCCTCCCTTTCCAGCCAGGCTGAGGATTGTCCTGCTGCCAGCACCCTGGGATGAGGGAAAAACGTGCAAGACTCCAGCTTGGCACCAGCACGGAGTGTGGATAGCACACACGTGTGAGCTCAGACCCCACAGGGCTGGGACAGCTTCCTGCTTCTCACCTGGAGGAATCCTCTGTGCCAACAGGGGCTGGGGTCCTGCTCAGCTCTCAGAAAGGTGTTCCTCGTTTGTCACAAGGGGGCTCAAAGCTTCACAGCCTCGGTCCTGGTTTCAACACAGTGTGGTGCCAATTTGGCTAAAAGTGTGGGGCTGAAGGTGGTTTGATTTCATGCCTCTCAAGTCAGGCTGTGCTGTTAGCTAACACCTCTGTGTTTAGGAGCCAAGGTAGTAAAAGCTCAGGTTGGTAAAAGCAGGGACAAATCTGTAGGTGTTTCCAGGAGAGTTTGTTAGTTTAATCAAATTGGACTCGTCTGGAGTTGTGTCAGCAGAATTCTTCTGTGCGGTTTATGAAATGTCAGTGCTTTTATCCAACAGCTACAATCAATTTGCTGTTTGATAAAATAAGCAAACACCTCCAGGCTGCATCCTTATCCCTGTCTGTATAAACAGAGGGGCAGGGAGACACGGGCATGGATCCTGTTACCTTCCTGGGGCGAGGAGGGTTTCGTTCCTGAAGGCTTCCAAAAGAGCGGCACACAGCTGTGGAGAGAGGGCTAATTTGTGTCATTTGCTGCAACCACTGGGCTCTTTTTCCCTGCTTGGGGAATTATTGATTTTATCACTCTCCGACCTTACACGTGTCACTGTCTTGTGCATGCTGGCCTGTAGGAAGTGCTGTCTACTGATTCACAGCTGAGGAATAATTCTGTTTTATTTGTGATTACTCTCCTGTTTTTGGCTCATCAGCCATGTGCTCTTGTTCTTTCTGCCAGGCTTAAATCTTCAGGAAAAATGTACCCAATAATACAAAATACCCAAACAAAGCCTCCCCCCTTCCCTGCCACCCTGCCTCTGCGCTGCCACAACCCAAACACTTTTATTCATCTCTGCACATGCTACTCTGTAAAGACTCATCACTGTCCCATTGATTTCATTGTCTGGGTGTCTTCAACAGTTTTCTTGGATCTCTGTAAGTCGGGGAGAGTGGAATATGATTGCAGATATCAATACCTGAGCGTGTAACCCTATTGAAGTGCTGTCAGGCTGGCTGAAGTGCACGGGGGGTTGCTGTGTTGCTGTGCAGCTTCCCTGCCAAAAAACTCAGTCCCTGCTTTCAGAAGTGGAGGGGGGATGACAGAGATGCTGTTAGGGAGGAGGGTTGGTCGTAGGGAGGAAATATATGGAGCATCTACTAGAGCTTGCATGGTACATTAATTGTCTGTAGCTTTTTCCTTTCCTTCTCAAAGCAAAATTAATTATGGGGAGGTGATGTTCCTTTAATGAACATCATTTAATTTAAAAAACGGACAAGTATACTATCATTAGGTCTCTTACTTAATGTAGTGTGTTTTCTTAAGCTAAATGTGGTTATTGTGGCACTGTGGAGGTGAAGAGAATCCCCTTCCTCCGGGATCCGAGAGCGGCTCTCGGCTGCCGAGCGTCGCGCAAACACAGAGCCCAATCTCTGCTTGCCTGTGGGGGACACTGCTTGACCGCTTATTGCATATTTGATCAGTTTATTTCTGCATCCCAGAGCTCCCCGGGGTGTCGGGGTGACAGTGGGGTTCAGATTAACTGGCAGGGCAAGGAATGGGGGGGCAGAGATGTTCTGTGCCCGCCGTGCCGGGCTCCCAGGCTGGGAGGATTCCCCCTTCCTGTTAAAGTGCACAAAGGTGCCCAGGGCTCGCTGGGAGAGGCTCGTGGCTGACAAGAGCTCACTAACATCACTCATCCCGGGTGGGGTTGGGTTTGCCCGACTCTGGTGAAAATAATCTCATCCACAAACCGCCTCTGCTCCTCTTCCCACCGCCACCCTTCATCAGCTGAGCAGCACAAGCACAGATCAGGCAATCCAGGCTGGAGGGACACCCGGCATCGCCCTGGCATGGCCACCCCACAGCTCCCCCCTTTAGCAAAGGGCACAGAAGTGAAGGGCTTCGAAAATAAGCCTAAAATACGTTAACGAGACCAAGAAGTCCAGGTTTTAATTAAAAATACAAGTGGTGAGTTTGTAAATCGAAGGGAGTGGCAGCTGCTCTGGTTTCAGGTGTTCTGTTCTGCCACGTTGAATCATGGCTCTAAAAGGTTAATCTTGAAATTATAAATAGGTGGTACCTCTTAAGGACTGGGCTCTTGTAAAATCAAATTGTCTGCTAAAGACAGCTGACTTCAAACATGCTTAAAAATAAACCAGTCAAAATTAGGATTTGTTTTCCTATAAGGAAAGCGGCACATGGGAAAAGAACTTGAGGTTTTTTTCTAATTGCTTCTGCTTTTAAAGATTGAATACAGTGTTTCTGGTCTGATTTGTGGCTATCAGTACTTTATATGAAGTGTCATTCTCAATATGTGTGTTATCTCAATTTTCATATGTAGGCTTTTTATGAAAAACTAGAACTTAAATTGCAATGGATGAAATAGGAGCTATTCCACATAAGTTTTTAGGAAAGAAAAATCAAAATAGCCCTGTACTGAGTCACTGCTGGAGGTTTTTGGCAGCACTTGAAGGCCAAGGAGGAGGATGTCAAACATGTAGTGCCCATTTTTAGTGTTTCTGCCAGGGCTCCCGAGCCTTTGCAAGCCCATTCTCACTTGCTGTGGTGGAGCTTGGATCAGGCAGTTGTTGCTGTGCTGCCAAACCAAGCATCCTGATTCTCAGCTTTTTGTTTTCCTTTGGCCTCAAGTGGCTGTTTGTAAATGAGCTGTTGGTGGCACCTGAGTGACTGTGTTTGACTTGATTTTTTTTTTTGAAGATTTTTTGGGGGGTTAGCCTACATATGTGGGTACAGAAACACCCTCTCTTTTCACTTTTATTTTATCCAATATCCACTTGCCGTGTGTTATTTGCTCCCACCGCTGAGGGGTTATTGCATTTGTCATCTCCTTTGCCATGTGGGGCGAGAGGCAGCGTTTGTTAATATACAGGAGAGCTGGCACTTCCACGTCTGCGAAATGATGTACTTTGGGAAGTCACCTGAGGTGAAAAGTGCCACGGGAGGGTGAAATGTTATGTGCCTGAAACAATGGCCGTGAGCAATGATCGTCTGCAGCGCTCACCTCCGCAGGGCCGAGGTTCTGCCACCCAATCTCCCACGCTCAGATTAACTCAGGAGTATTAAACACGTGCCCTGTGCTGGCTGCTTCCCCGTTATCTGCTCTCTGTGTTCTGAGCGCAGAAATGCCTGCTTCTATATACTAAAATGGGATTTTTTTAACCTCAAGAAAAGTGTATTCCATTGTTATTACCTTCATTCCCAAGCTGTGTTTATACTCTGATAACTGCCAGCCTAGTTTCCAGCAACAGCTGCCGATAGAAAAGATTACCTCTATATTTTGAGCATTTTATTGACTTGTTCAGCAGCACTTTTCTGTTATTTGCCGTGGCTGGAGGGGCTGGCCGTGGGGCACAGGAGGTACCAGCAGCCCTTTTGCTGTCCCCAGCACAGCACTGCTGTCCGGCTATGGTCAGAGCGCTTGGCTGTTCCAAATTTAGGTTACTGGGAAACGACTTGTGCAGGCTGGGGCTCTTGATCTGTCTCTTTGTGGAGCTTGAACTTGCCACACATTGTTTGTGTGGTGGGGGAAGTTTAGGTTTGTGCACAGTGTGAGTTTATGCACAGTCAGCTCTGTGTGATGTGGAGGTGTTTGCGTGGAGCAGGAGCTTCTCCAGGACCCCCAGCCTGCATGGCTGGGATTTATTTTTGTTTCTCACACTGTCTGTGGTTTGGTTTTAGCTCTGGCTCGGGGAACACTTTGTTGACCAGGCTGCAGGAGGCTCTGTTGTGCTCTCGGTGTGCGGGCAGGGTGCAGACAGAGCTAATCCCCTTAGTGCACCAGCAGGGTTGGGTGACAAATGCTCCCAGTTCTGCCGAACCGTGTCCTTGGCAGAGGCACAGGGCTGCTGCTGCTGCTGGGCAGGAGGGAGGGACAGGGCTGCTGGCACTGGGCAGGAGGGAGGGACAGGGCTGCTGGCAGCCTGGGCCAGGCTCTGCCGTCACCCAGCGCTGCCCCTCGGCCGCTCGCTCCCCTCCACTCCCCTGCCTGACAACATCAGAGGGCGCTCTGTCATCTCCGCTTGTTCTCCATCAGCAAAGCTGCCTTTGGGTGCTGGGATGTGCCGGCACAGGGTGCAAGTTGTCCGCAGGCAGGCGGGAGGACGGTGCCGGCGGAGCTCTGCCATCGCCACCCAGCGCCCCCTCCCAGCCCCCGTGTGCCCTGTGCACCGCTTTGTCTCGGCTTTGGGGACAATGAGAATGCGTAGCAAGGCTCCAGGCTGCGGTTCTCCCAGCGGTTTGGGGGGGTGCGTGTCTGGTTCCAGCCGGAGCAGAGTCTAAATCCCCTCGCAGCTCCCGGCCGGCGGGGAGAGGAGCCCCGGGTCCCGCTCAGCTGGGCTGTGTCCCCGCACGTCCTGAGAGAAACGCACTCACCTTTTCCGTGCCGTGCTGTGGGAGGAGCGGGATGAGCTCTGTGTCCCCACTCGGATCAAACCCGTGGCTCTGGAGCGAGCCGGTCCCGAGGGGCAGCGGCAGCGCAGCCCCGGGCCGGGAGCAGGCACTGAATTCACCTGCAGCGGTTCCTCCCGAGCGCAGCAGCCTCTGTCGGCTCGAACGGTACTTTTAGTTACTGGAGGAGGTTAAGTAACTCTGCTGATCCATCCTGTTGTTAAGTGAAGGTAGCAGGGTGCCAACAATTAAAGAAGTAATTGTTCAATTGGTTCTGCAATAATACTCATTGATTCTTTGTTTGAAGTGATTCGCTTTTCAATCCTCCTGCATTTAGAGATCTTGTTTCACCTGTGTCAAGGCGAGTTCAGGAAACCTAATTAACTGGGTTTTGTTTTTTATAATTAGGTCCCTAAAATAATTCATAGGTGGTGTTAATAACCCCATTTAAAAATCTATTAAGCTTTTGGAAAAGTTGGACAGAATCCTCTGTGCTGATTTTTTTTCCTCCCTCCCCTCTTCCCTCCTCCTTTTCCCCTTGGAGATGTGGTGCTTCTTCCTTTTACAGCGCACTAATTAAAAACAGTAGGATTATGGTGGGAAATAATATGCATGTGAGGTTATCATCCACAGGGCAAGAGGAGGCTGCTGCCTCCCTTCCCCTGCCTCGCTCCAAGGTACACTCTACATCTTTAGTGGGAGCTGGCAGAGTTCATTAAAGGACAGATTGCCTGTGCACACCGCAAGGACCCTTGGCATTTGCGAGGCTGTGAGCCGGGGCCAGAAGGGAAACGACAGGAAGGGATAATCTGCGGAAAACGCCGGGCTTGCATCATCCGCCGCCACTCCTCAGAGGCAGCTCTCCTTTCAGGGGAGACCCTCCCCAAAAGCTGTCTGCAGAGAGGGGTTTGGAGACATGCACGCGTTTGTCCCGTTCGGCTGCAGCCCCGCTGCCCTCCCCAGCTGGCCCTCGGGGCCCGTGCTGGCCGTCCTGGCACGGTGGCCGTGCCGGCTCGGCGGCCGCCAGCCCTCGCCGTGGGCAGCCCTGGCACAGCCAGCCCCGCTCGCTCCCCGCGCCGCAGCCCACAACGCGTTTAGTGTCCTTTTAGCGGGAGCACGGAACCAGCTGCCCCGTTTGACACGGGCTGATGGCTGCGGAGGGAGAGGTTCTGCTGGGTGAATTCCTGCCCTCGGCCGGAGCTCTCCCGGAGCAGGGCGCAGGGAATTGTCCCTCGGTGCCGCCGGCGCGTTCAGAGGCTCTGCTGCCATCTGCGAGCGTGCCCGGCTCCCTTCGGCTGCTGGAGCGGTGCAGGGAATCATGTGCCCTTTGGGATGCCAAGGCTGTCTGACATGGATCCTAGGAGGAATTTGGAGGAAATGCTGCCTTGTGGCTAATGCACAGACATATGCCAGCTTTGGGCCTCAGTGCTGCCAGAGTCGGGAATGCTTTGTTCTACCCCCACTTACCGAGCTGTTTTTATGTGTGTAAAGATAAATACTTACCTCAGTCAGATTATGGAATTCCATGGGGTGGTGCTCACCTGCTGGATGGTTCAGAAGGCTTTGCCTTGGAGGGTGAGTCCTGCTGTTCTCCCTGTGCAGGAAGATCTAGTTAAACCTGGCTTTACCTGCAAGGGCTGCTCTTCACATCCTCAGGGGAAGTTGCAAACCCTTTTTGCCTGGCGGAGCTGTGGTGCTGGCTGGGAAGTGCAGTGTGACCTTCTCCGTGGGCCCTGAGGCATGGCGAGCGTCCTGAGCAAGCTCCAGCAACGGCATTTTCCCACCACCACCACATTTTCCTCCTGAAAGTCAAAATGTAAATTTTTTTATTACCCCTCATGAATGTGACAAAGTCCTACTTAAAAATGTAAAGATTCCCATCTTCACATGCACCATAAAGGCCTTTGCGTTGCACGTGAAGCCTCCAGACTGTTGATTTATTATCGAGCTACAATGGCTGGAGCAGAAGAGCAAAGTTAAATCTACAAAAGTGGCTGATGTGACAAAATTAACAGTTGTCAGCAGAGGAGAGGGGAAGGCGAATGTTAATACTCAGCAAACCGGGGCCTGGGGAAGCAAAGTCGTCTTCACGTTCCAGTTTGCAAAAATCCTCCTGCAACACCAGGGAAGGGGCAAGGCGGGTGCTGAGGGTCTGAAGCCGTCAGCAGCAGTGCTGGGGACAGGCTGCAAGGCCAGCACAGCCTTCCCAAGGGAAGAGATGGCAATGGGAGGGGACAAACCCTATGGAGCACTGTCCTCGCTGGCTCCCATGGTGTGAGGTTATATTTTAGGGAGGAATGACTGCTGTATAGGGGGACTCAGGTATTTCCCATATCTGTGGTAGCTTGGTTTTGGACATGGAGAATTCTAGGCTCAGACAAGGAGACAGCTCAGGAAGAGGATAAAACCCCCTTATTTTGGGTTATTTTTTCAGTTTGAGCCCAGCTCTGGTTCTTGATGTTGTATCTGAAGCTGTTGATGGTGTTTTTCTGAACCAAGAGGAAGGGCAGATGTCATATCTTGCAAGCGGAGCTGAGATTTTGGGAGATGAGGTTAATTGTGGGGTTATTTGTTACGAACTTGTGAATTGAGATGTTTTGCTGAGTGGGCTGAGTCTGTGATGTGCAGCAGGGAAATGTGGAGCCCTTGTCTAACAAAAGGGTGAATCGTGTGTTTGGTGGAATTGTTTATGGTAGCCCAGGGTTAAAGTGGTTTGAGATGTTTGCTGTCATGTTCCAGGCTTCTTTTCACCTCGACTTGCAATTTTTTGGGGGTTTCTTATACACAAATAGCTGTGCCAGTCCAGCAGGGCCCCTCTTGGGTTATTTGTGGTGTTGTTGGCAGGAACTGACCCCTCTGGAATCTGGGAATTTTTCATGTGTTTCGCTTGAGCAGCTCTGATAAAACAAATGACTTCCCAGATGGATATTTTGGATCCAAACCACCTTTTTTTCCCAAACATCTTGAGTTTATGAACCAAAACGTGTGAGAACTTGGCTGACCAACCTTTTATAGGGAGGTGTGGGTCGTGGTTTGGATGAAAAACTCCCTGCAAGGCTCCAAAGCAAGAAACTTCCCCGCTAAACCTGTCTGGAAAAAGGTTAACACAAGACGAATTGAATTATATTAGTGAAAATTGCATCATTAGAAGAAGCCTCTTCCTGCAAAACGCACAAATATAGCTGAATTCACAGATGCATTTTGGTCTTCTGCACCAGGAATATTTGTCATCCCAGAAAAAAAGTGGAAGAGGCTTGTTCTTCAATGCCTGGCATGTCACTACATGCTGTGAAGTGCAAATACAGGAAGAAAAATTAACACATAAAAGAAATGTACTGTTTCTGCAGGAAAATTAGCTAGTTAAAGCTGAGGGAAGTGGCTTTTTAATAAAATAAAACAGAAAAAAAAGAAACAAAACCACAGCAGAAAATAGCAGCATTTTCTTTTTGCTTGGCTGGGGAAAAAATAAGCATATTTTATACTGCAACTCTGAATGCTCCGAGCTGGAGGAGATAAGTCTTTGCATGAGAGGGGAAAAATAGTTCCTACAAATAAATAAAGCTGGAACAATCCTGGAATCCTTTCTGTGTATCCAGAGCTGCAGTTCCCCACCAAGCACCAACTGCAAAGTGACAGCGACTGTAGAAAAAGAGGAGGGAGGAGGAGCCGAGCGCTGTTGCATTGCATGCACGGATTTCTCCCTGCAGAAACACCCCTGCAGCCTGCATTCCCTCCTCCTCTCCCCTGCCCACTTCCAGATAAAAAGAGGGTCTCAAACTGTTGCTCAGTTGTGCAAACATACTGAGTGTAAAAGAGAATAATCTAATTATTCTGCGGTGAGGCACTATCAAGTGCTTTAGATCCATTGAGGGTCTATTTCTCGCCTTTGTTTTGTTTTTGAGAAGGAGTTTGAAGGCTAATTGACTTTTTGACTCATCCCTTGATACTATCAGCCCTTATGGATTTAGTTGACTTCAGGGTGAGTTGGTGAGGTTGAGCAGGGTTGGACTCTGAAGAGGAGAAGCTTGTCAGTGGCTCATGTTCCCAAAACCCTGTGAGGGAGAGGAACGGGGCTGTCTTTGGGTTTCATCAGCCAGGACGAGGAGCTGCCAGGCAGTGGAGCGTTGACATCGGTCTTTGAAAAACAAACACTGGAAAGGCAGTGTTGTAGGCATTAAAAAAATCAACTCATCTTCTCCTTTTTACCATGGAAAATGGTTCAGTGTCCTCTGATCTCATCGAATGTTATGGGTTGGGTTTGTGTCCTCACTGGGCCCTTGGGAATAGCTGCAAGGGGTGCAGAACTCTCCATCCTGGTGCTGGAAAGGGAGATGAGCAGAGCCTGGTGCTCACCTTCCTCTCCTGCCCCCCAGGAATGTATTCACGAGGCGTTGGATGGCCACAGCCCCTGTGGCTGAGGTCCAAGGCTTCCAAATGTTCACCATAAAGTGCCTCGGCCACCACACATCTGAGGGGAGCGTTAAGCCTGGCTCATTAGCTTTCTACATACATCACTGGGAGCAGGGAGGGCCTGGAACAGTCTCACTCCTGAACACTCGTGTGTTGCTTCCCAGGAGCTGTTTGAAGTCCTGATAAAGGTGTCTCAGAACAAGGAACGCTTCTGTCTTTATTTTCAGGATTATGTTGTTTAGTTACATCAGAGAGATTTTTCTGAGTGAAGTAGATGAGGACGTGTCTTTGGCTATGAAATGAACAAAATGCTTAGCTCTGGGTTGAGAAAACAAATCCCAGCTCTCCTGAGTGAAACCCATCCGGTGTAATCCCAGCACCTCCTGGTTACGTGTGTGTGTTCTTACGGACAGAGGCTTTGTGTGTGACCGGCACCTCGGCCAGTAGACCTTTTCTCTAAGGCTGAAGGGTGGACTTTAAGCTGCAGTCTAGCACGATGTCTCCATTTCCCTGCTCCCCACATCCTGATACAATAGAAGCACCACCTCATCCCGGCCCTGGTGTGATATCATGCCCCAAGTCTGGTCTTTGCAAGGCAAAGGGCACAAAGGGGCAAGGGAAGACTTGCTCAGTCCTCCTCCAGGCAGTCGCTTTTAATTGCAAATGTTGTGATTTTGAAAGGGGGGAGGGACAGCCCTTGCTCCAGGCTAGGGAGCAAGAGATTGAAAGCTTGCTGCGGTGGTCATCGGAGGTGAAGAATAAGTCATAAATGATCCAAGGGCAAAGGCCAAATATAGACTGATGGCTGCTTTGTTCCTGCAGCCTTGGGAAGGACCTTGGTGCTGCACTGTGCTGGAGGCGCCCTGGGCTTAACCCTTCCCTGCTCAGCCACGCACAGAGGATTCCAGCAGTGGATGCTCTGTGCTGGTGTCTGGGTGCTGGCCTCCAGCCAGGCTGCTGGGTCCTGAATCTCCTGCAGAAAACCAAAACCTGCTGAGAATTTCTAGCGGGGGACAAGGAAAATAGGAAGCTCTGTCTTCTATTGCTTAAGCAAATGTGTGGGGCTGTGGTTCTGAAAATCCTACGAATACTTGTTTCAAAATGTCCTGTGGGAAATAACTTTGTCCTTTTCCCAGGCAAGTTCATGTATTTACCTTGGTTCATCCACTTAAAATGGGCACTGAAAAGTTAGGACCAAACCTCGTGGTAAATTCCTCAGAAGCTCCAGTTCCTGCACTAAAGGCTTTGCTTTGCTGTAAGTGTTGGGTGGTCACAAGTCCCCGGTGTGACGTTGTTTTGCCAGGACATGACCAGGAATTCCTTGTAACTTGGTGGGTCACATTCACTCCCTTGTTTAGCTTCTCTTCTTCCCTCTTCCTTTTGTCAGCCCCTCCTTCCACCAGTGTGCAGTACAGATATTCCCAAAAATCTTGCATGCAGCCTCTAAAGCCACAAGCTGCTTGAGTTGTATGAAGAGACACCCTGTGACGTGGGAAAGCTGGGCAGGGCTGGTCACCTCCTTTCAGAGGGTCAAATGCTGCCCTGCACCCAGTGCTCTGCTCCCCATTCCCGTGTTTCCCCTGGGAGAATCAAACCAGGGCAAGGCACGCTGGTGTGGAGAGCAGATTTGTCCCAGCTGGGCTGACTGCTTCCCAAATCCCTCCCGTTCCTCCAAGTGCAGCAGTCGTGCTGGGCACAGGGCCGTGTCCCACCCCGCGGCTGGCTCTGCGCAGCTGGCACGGCCACGTCCATCCGTCACTGTCCGTGCTCCGGCCGGCGGTGGCAGCCGGCCAGCACCGCGCGAGGGTCTTCCGAGGAGAGCAGCTGGGTGGCTTTGGAGCTCCTCATGCCGCTCCTCCCCCTCCCCACACCAGATGAAGGGTCTTTCATCTTTCAAAGGAAGGGCAAAGAAAGCCATTCCCTTCAAAATCCGAACAGGCTGCAGGATTTGGCTCACCTTAAAAGCGCAGGTTCTCGCACTGGAATGGGGTCCTCTGACAGAATCCCTTGGCACTCTCCTGGTCCTTTCCCCTGGTTCATGCACAATCCAGTGTCATCCGGGCTGGAACACTGCTGTGTGGCTTGGTGTCACCAGCACCATGGGTGTAACATCCCCCAGTGCCTCAGTTTATCCTTCTCCTCCATTTTACTGTTGTTAAAAGTTCTACAGCGCCCGGACTTGTGCATTCCTGCAGTGGGAATGTGTAGGGCTGAGAAGGAGCAGGTTTTACAGCCCAAGAAAGGATCCAGTTCCTTGCAGGTGCTAAAATTCATTTTACAGTACGTGCGAGCGAGGCTCCTCTCTGCTGGGAATTAAGTTAATTCTTATCTGCATGGGGTTTTTTTTGCTGTGGCAATTCCACTGTGGGTTATTTCGTACAAATTTCAACCCATTGATTTTTTTTCCCTGGACCAAAATTATCTCGGCATCAGCTTCACCGAAGTTTAATGGAGGTGCACTAGGGAAAGGGAATGCTTTAGCCCATTATCTTCCAGGAGAGGCAGTGGCTGGATTTTCTCAGCTCCTTGCTAGGCAGACCAGAGGCTGGCTTCTTGCATGTTTAAAATAATACTAATAAAAAAAGCCCTTCCTGATGGGGGTCAGCAAGGGGGACAGCAATGTGAGCACACATTTCTTTCCCTCCCGTGCCTCGTGCTGCCGGGATCCTTGCAGAGCAGGAAAGCTCTGTAGGGAAAACCAAACGCACACCTCAGCCTGCTGCCGAGCCCTGGCTCTCCAGCAGTCCTGTGCCCGGCATGCATTATTCCTGAAATCAAAGGGGGAATCGGCAGCAGGAATGTTTAACTGGAGCCTGTGATCCTCAGGTGTGACACCGGCCCCGCCGCAATGAGATGCACAGTCATGCTCTCTCCCAGACGCAGGGTTAAAGATTTGCTTGGGGCCAGTCAATAGCACGCACTGAGTATCTTCCTCAAGAATGTGTCTGCTCTTTTCCTGCCTCCAAGTAGCAGCACTTGAGTCTCAGTCCCCTACTTGAATCACTGCACTATCTCCACTTCATCAGAAACCAGAGTTGAGTCTTTGATGATTGTTGTGACTCACGGTGTCACAGAACTACTTACCCTGTGATTTCAACTTTAATCACTGATCCACTATCTATAGAGCTGCCTGTGGAACAGTTCAAATTGTAATTATAGGAAGCTCATCTGCTGCAAGCCACAAAGCAGGCTTTACCATATGCCTTTAAAGGTGAACTGATGTCATGATGAAATAACTGTGTTTTGCTGCAGATTGATACCACTGGCTGGGAAGTTAACATACAGCATGAAAGCTGTGACATTTTGCAAGCCCCGCTATCGCTCCCTAAGTCGTGTTAACCTAACACTCCCTGTTGTTTTACAAGGGATCTGCGGGTAACTGGGAAGCGTCCTCAGCTGCCTAAGGATGGGGAGGGGATGTGGTGCTGGGGGAACGAGCTGAGGTGGGTTACAGAGCTCTGCAGTGCTACTTGTGCAACACAGGCTCAGGAGTACGGAGGTGTGTTTCTCCTTTGCCCCTCACCTGACCTTAACATTTATTTTGATCTCTTTTTCCTTGCTTTGAAAGGTATTTCCTAATTTTCTTTTCTGGGGTTGCTGCTGTGTCTATCTCAGAAACCTTTTCCTAGGGGCTGTTTTCTGTCTCCCGTTGCCCGGGTGCTAAAAGCCCTGGCAAAGCTCTGCCCTGTGCTCATTTTTTCCCAATTTACTCATGGGAGTGTTCATACTCTGTAAAGCTCAGTGGTCATACAGGGAATGGATACAGGGCAGGACACAGGTACAGGGAAGTGACTTGCCCAAAATCTTAATCAAAGTCCACACAAGGGTTTCTGCAGCACCTTACTCCTCAGAAACCCAGGAGAGAATTCCAGAAGCCTGAGCAAAATCACCTTGCTCTGAACACGAGCCATAGGAAGCACTATTTGCTTTCTCAACAGCGAGGTGGGAGCTGCAAGGCACAAGGCAGCAGAGAGCTCCCTTTTCCAAGGCTCTGTGAGTTGGGAATGATCTCCCAGGCTTTTTCCAGCTGTGCAAAGCGCAGTGTCCAGGCTGAGACCTCTCCTTGTTCCTTGTACCTGCAGCCCTCAGTGTGAGGAGGAGCAGTGGAGATGGCAAAGAGTTTGCTGTGGAAGGTCTTTCAAAACCCTTCAAGAGGAGTGAGCAGCACTGAGCTGTTGTGGATGTGGTAAAGGTGGCTGCACCTCTAATTCTTTGTTCACCTCCTTCTTCCCAGATGTGGCTGCATTTCAGCAGTGACACATTTGAAGGGACGTTTGGGAAGTGAAAGGATCTCTCTAAGTCCAGTCCAACCATGTCTCAGTAGATTCTCTGTCTGTTCTCCCATTAAACTTCTGCCATGAAGTAGGGAAATGAGATCCACAAGTCCAAAGTTGGCAACTCCTGACTCCTCCAACTCTCTGCCTGTGCTACTCTGCTGCTCTGTTCTCCTGCAACTGGCCACATAAAGATAAGTAAGGGAGATGGTTTTATTGCAAGCAGCTGGGGAAAATCACGTTGCTTCAGTTTCCATAAAATAGCCGAGCCTCAGCTTTTTTATCCTGCCCATTCGCACATCCACTATAAAAGGGACATCAGTTATAAACATTTCCTGTTTGTGCATACACTCTTCCAGTGCTTATGATGTATAGACTGACAAAAGGCTTAATGCTTTGAATATATAAAACACAAGGCCTGTGCAATGGAGGGTGACAGTTGCCCTTTAATGTTCTGCTTTTTAAAGATCAGGGTAGAGTTCAGAAAGCATAGTCATGAGGTTTAATGATTTAATGGGGACGACTGGGGAGCAAAAATAGTTACTACACCCTGGGGAAAAGTGGTTCCTCATACATATTACTTTAGCCTAATGGCCTATGAATGCTTCCTCTGTGGCATAGGAGGGTGTCACGGTACATAGACTCTATAATACTGAATGGGTTGATTAAATGCATATTAAACAATACTAAATTGGAAAAAAAAAAGGCGCCACCAACTGTATTTATTCTGTTCTTAGAAAATGTTGTTACTCATTCAATTTCATTTGTGATATTATTATAATTTTCCCCCCATTTCCTGCTCGTGGCAGAGCGAGGGAGCCAAGTGTAAACACCGCTGATGGATCGGCGGTGGCCGAGCTCTCGCCTCGCGCTGGATGGGGAGCGGGAGAGGGGCTGGGCGGCCCCGGTGTGCTGGGGATGGCTGCAGGTGGCACCTTCTCAAAGTGCCAAACAAAGCATTTCTCTGGAAAATGGCTTTTTTCCTTTGCCCCCACGCTAGGGCAGCTCCCTGCCCTGTGCGCTTCGTGCGCCGCCGCGCTCGCTGTCCACCCTTGGGCCGAGGGCTTTGTGTGTGCTCTGTGTAACTCAGCAGTGCCACCTCCCTGGCACCCCATAAACGCTGGCTGATGTCACCAAACCCAAGTGACAGCTGACCTGAGGAGTGGAGCTGTTCATCCTTGCAGCACAGACGGGGCCAGGGCAGCCCCGGTTTCGCTGCCTGCCCTTACCTCAGCTCTGGTGTCCCCGTGTCCCTGTTAGTGACAGTGCACACCCTGCTCCACGGGAGCTGCCTGGGACACAGGGAGCAAGAGCAACCAAGCCCTTGGTAGGCAGTTTTTGAGCAAATGTAAACACTCCGTTCACCAGCACCTCCCACAGTGTTTTTAGGACAAAAAGGAAAAAAAAGGACACAAGCATTTGCTGTTGTTAATGCCTCCCTGTTCTGAGGAGCTGTGCAAATTCACCATTTCTGGACAGACTGTTTTTCTTGTCACAACCTGTTAATATTCTATGAACTGCTAGAGATTATAACAAATCTTATTAAGTCTGATATTTTTGGAAGTCACCTGACAGTTCTGCCCAGGTATTTCTATGCCACAGCATTGTCTTGTGTAGGATATGTGTTAATTATCACCTGTATTTCATCTCTGACATGTATATTCTCTCCCAAATCTTGTTACCTTGATGAATGAAGAATCTTCTTTTCTACAGCCCTTCCACCAACATGAGTTTGCTCTTTTCTTTTTCCTTTTTACTGCTTCAATCAGTTGCTTTATTCTGCACTTTGTAGTTTCAAACACAATTTACAGTTCGCCACACTGCAGAAGTAGCTGGAGCACTGAGCAACCCCAAATTAAAGGGAGAGGAAAAATTGCCTTTGTAATAAGAATGGCAGTAGGGTTGCAACCAGCAGAAATAATCATTTGTCTGGAGGAAAAACAGCAGTGGGAAGGCATGAGTGGAGGTTGTGCGTGTGTCATCTGGGGCTGTAGGGTTTGTGGGACCCTTAGAGGCATCTTTTCCTCCTCTGTCGTTGAAGTCCTGCTGGTTTGACGAGAGCAGTGTTCAAATATTTGCTCACATCCCCTCTGTGAACTGCCCAACGTGTTCTGGGAGTACATGAATATGAGAGCAGGGGTATTTCAGGCAGTTTGATGGGTTTGAAATGACAATGTCATAGGTTGTGGCTGCAGCGACGGCTCTCAGGTGTCCACACCCCTTTCAGGTCTGCTCCTAGAAACTTGCTTTGTATGTCTGTATTTTGAGGTGGATTTAAGTGTAGAATCTCAGACTGGTTTGGGTTGCAAAGGATCAAAGATCATCGAGTTCCAACCCCTGCCATGGGCAGGGACACCTCCCAAATGAAATTAAATCATTTTCCTTTCCTTTCTATGGCTGGAAGCTTCTGTTCTCCAGACTCCTGACCTGTCTCTGGTGATATTTGTATGTCTTGGGCACCTGGTGATGCTGAGGGAGGGTCCTGAGCTCCATAGGATGAGCTGCAGGAAGAACCTTCTCTTTACTGCCCATGAAATTCCCTCCAACATAAACACTGATCCCATCAGCCACGGAAAGGACCTTCGCTCCCCCTCCCAACAACTTATTATTGATGGAAACATTTTATAAATAAACATCTCTAGGTAACATATTCCATAAAATATCTAATTATAGATTATTGGATTGAACATTTCTTGCTTCAATTAAGTGATAGTTTTTTCCCCTCAGGAAGCCAGCTCAATGCTCTTTCTGGGGAAATTATGTGTATTTATTCTATGTTCTATAGGCAGTGTCTTTTTATGCTGTTAATAAATAAACTACAGTGCAGGGCTTTACCCTAAGTAAAACTAATGGAGGTCAGGCTTTGCTTTTTTTTATTATTTTCCTGATCAGATCTCTCCTACCTGGTGGTCTGCAGTCTTGGTACAGTGAACTTTGTGAGGAAGAAAATGAAGGGAAAAGGGAATGAAGAAAAATGTGTAATGGCTTGGAGAGCTGCATTCTTGTACCTCCCCCAGAGCAGATGCCTTTAGATATTAAAAAATTATTTAAAAAAAAAAGGCTGAAAGCCCAGGATTCAGCACTGGTGTTGAATTTCAGCCCCATTCATCCTCTGGGCAGCTGTTGGGGGCTGTAGATCTGAGAGTGTGATTTCCACCACTGCCAAGTTGGCAACAATTTCTCACAAATTTGCCTCTAGCTCTGGGTTTGAACCCCCCTAATCTGGCTGGGCTTGGCTGGGTTTAAATCCAGGGCTCAGGCTTTTGCCCATCTCTCCCAGCTCCAGAGAAGCCCAGAGGAGCTGGATGTGTGGCTCTGGTGACTCCTGGAGGAGATGCTGTGGATCAAACATGCCATGGCCTATCCTGAGCTGGGAGGGTCCCATCAGGATCATCCCCATCCAGATCCCGAGTTTCAGAGCAGGTCTCTGGCAGAGCATGGGAAACCAGGTGATGTCACTGAGCACAGGGTACCTACGAGCCACTCGCTCTGTCATGGAATCATTTTGGTTGGAAAACATCTTTAAAATCGAGTTCAGCCGCTCACCCTGCACTGCCACAGCCACACTGAGCCACGTTCCTGAGTGTCACATCTTTTAAACTTCTCCAAGGATGGGGACTCCACCACTCCTGGGCAGCCTGTGCCAGTGCTTGACAACATTCCAGTGGAGATGTTTCTCCACTCTTGCACCATCCTTTCCCTGGGGCAGCTGCAGCTCAGGCTGAGCTGTCTGAAGGGACTTGGAACACGGCAGGCTGAGCTTGCAGGCTCCTCCTGGATTTGCATGGAGTCCTTGAGATGGGCCAGCCTGGGATTTACCCCTTGGCCACCTCCAGAGCAGAGCAGTGGAGGTGGAAGGAAGGTGTGAGAGAGGCTCTGAGCTCTTCTGCACCCTCATCCCGAGCACAAGGGGAGAAAACCCCAATCAGGGAGCTGCTCCCTTCTCCTGCTCCCTTACCTGCCATTTTAAACAAATGCAAATTAAAACCCTCCATCGGGTTGGTTCATTCCCTTCCTTCATGTAACTGATGTTATTGGATTTTTATGCAGCACATTACACCCTGAGCCATGTCTTCTACTATTTTGCTTTCAAATTGTATCTCCTGCCATTTGTGTCACATTTAAAATGCTAACAGTATAGAATGTCATTTACAGAATCGGGGCGTTTGCTGCGGAAAATTAATTTGACTTATTCCTTCTGCCTGTTCCTATCTCCAGGCCAATATTATGCTACTCATTCTACAAGAGTAATACTTAATGAATAGGACTATTAATAATGTCAAGGTCCATGGGGGTCTTATGGGTAACGGATAGGCGTAGACTGTAAGGGGGCAGTCACCTGACTTCGGTTAATGTTCCATGAAAATATCAGGCAGTGCAATGTAATTATGGAGCAGAGGATAGTAAAAAAGGCAGGGAACTTGGAGTTTCTTAAATATTTTTTCAAATTAGTCAGTGCTTTTTCGGTAATTTACCTGGAACCTTCGTCAGACCAGGTGTGAAAGCTGTTTAAAATTCCAAAGGGGAAAAAAAACCCCCAACAACTGGGTACCTAATTCATAAAGAGGGAATAAGGCCAATGAGTTTGCAGTGCTAGGCAGGAATTGTGTGTGTTTGGTGGGATGTGTCTCTGTGTGTGATTCCTATTTGCAGGAAATAGGAATGAGAGGAAAGGGGCTTTGGTTGTGGCTGTATGTGTCTGGCATTTAAAAATAATTCAAAACTATTGGGGAAATCACAAAATTAACATGTATAATGGAAAGGAATTATGAGCAGAAGAAACAAAGCTCCTCTTCCTGCTATTTTTAGTGCTGCTGGCTGTGAAAATCCGAGGCAGGATGGGGTGACTGGAGGCACAGCCTGCCATGGATGGGCAGTGCTCGTTCTTCTCCCCTTCTGTGAAACTCAGCCCTGATTTCCAAAGAGCAGGTGGAGGGCTGTGAAAAGGGTTGGTGCTGTGCAGCAAAACTACCTCCAGTCCACTGCCATCCTTTCCCAAGGAGTTAAACGTTTCCAGAGGCTGCCTGGGGGCTGAAATGGTGTTGGGAAAACAGAGGGGAGAGAAAGCACCGGGAGATGACACTGGCAGAGGTTTGGGGTTCTGTTTCCCATCCTGCTGTCCCAGGAGCTGCTGGTGCCTTGTGGCCCAGGAAACCTCTCCCACCTCTC
The DNA here is from genome assembly GCA_013397815.1 of Aleadryas rufinucha. Classification (NCBI taxonomy): domain Eukaryota; kingdom Metazoa; phylum Chordata; class Aves; order Passeriformes; genus Aleadryas; species Aleadryas rufinucha. The sequence goes on along the minus strand of VZTH01009545.1, from coordinate 134,752 downwards.
TCCAGATGTCACCCTCAGGCGATGCTGTGCCTGGCTGTGGCACCTGGAGCACACCAGACCTCATGGGATGGAGAGGTGATCTCGGGGTTGTTTGACCCCAAGACGTTTCTCTCTTCCATGTTTGATGGGACTGGGGCCAGCACACACCCGGAACAGGAACACCTTCCCCATAACTGAGCCTTGGCCAAGCTGAGTGCAGCACACTGGGCTCCCCCTTGGTTCCTCCTACTCCTCTTCATCCTCTCACTGTTATTTTTTCCCCTCGAAGAAGCTTTATTCATTTCTGAGCGTGCCTTAATCCCGGCAGCATTAGGCAGCCCCAGTGTGGCTCTGTGCCTCACTAATTCCCACTATTAGGCCACCTGCTGGCACCTCCCGAATGGAGCCGGATCCTGTCACAGCTCGCCATGAATAAACATGAAAGAGACAAATGAGGCAGGGCTGTGGCAGCTCCACAGCCAGAATTCCAGAGCCAGGGCTCCCAAAGGCAGTGCTCCAAAGCCGTGCCACGCTCCAGGGGCCTCCTGCTGGGGTGGCAGCTCCTCGGGGCTGGTTCGGGGCTGTTTGTTCAGGTGCAGAGCCTGGACTCCTCTTCCCAGCACCCAGGAGCCCCAACTGGAGCCACACTGGTGTAAATCACACCTGGACTGGCGAAGTAAACCTATTCTGGAGCTTTTTGGAGGTCCTGTAAGGCAAAGGCTGTTCAGCATTTCCCAGGACCTGCCAGCTCCATACCCAAAGGGACTCAGGTCTCCTCTCTTCCACTCTGGTCAACATTTAGGGCACGAGGGACCAGCTCAGCTGAAGGAAGGACCTGGAGAGGGATGGGGCAAAAAATAGTAACTGCTTCTTCCTTTATTTTTTGTTCTGTTAAACTTCCTTCAATCAGAAAACTTAGTGTGGGACCAAATACTGAAGTCTTTTTGATAGTTCTTTGCAGGATGTTGGTGGTTTTAGTATTGATTTATTAAAACAAACAAACAAAAAAACCCATGAAGAAAACCTAACCTACAAAACAAACAAATGAAACCCAAACGAAACTCGCCAAATATTGACTGAAAATTGAAATGAATTTTACTTTGAAACTTTCCTGTGGTTGAAAAGCCTCCTTTTGGTGATCCAGCTCTGGGAGGAAGGAAACTGTCTCTGAGTGGAGAATTAGGTATCCAGGGATTTCTCTTAAACCTGCTCTGCCTTGTTAGACAAAGCAGCTGATTTCTCTAATGTTTCCTCTCGACTCTGGGAGGCCTGATGGGTGTAACAAGCCTCATGTGCACATTTTTAAGGGGCATCCCTGCTATTTTATCTGTTCCACTTCAAAACGAGCGCCCAGGTGTAGAATAAAGGCCGGTCTGAGCTCCTGGAAGTGTTGGGAGCAGCAGCGTGGCACGAGCAGCCAGCCAGGGGTGTGCAGGTGAATGCTCTAAATCCCTGGATCACAGAAGCTCAGGGGCCATATCCACAAACCAACACAGCTCCTTTCCCTTCGACCCCCATCTTCTCCTGCCACTCTTTGATTTCTCCCCTTGCCTCAGATTTACAGCTACCTTGTCCAAATATATTACAGGAAATAAAGGATAAAATGCGTTAAAATCCTACCTTCCCAAGCCAGAGAACAGGCTTGGGTGAGAATAAACGAGCTGGTTTGTTATATTGCTCAGCCTCTGTCACGTGAAGGTGAGGCCTCCTTTTTTATTATTATTATTTTTTATTGCCACCCATTTGCCTTCATTATAATTTATTTGTTAATCCATGCTCCAGCTCATGAATTTTGCATTTGGGGAGGTGGAGGGGAAGGGGAGGGGGATTCAAAGCACCAAAAAAGATGCTGGCCCACTTAAAGGTGAAGGACACAGTTGGAGGGCAGGGCTGCCTCCCTGGCCTTCCATCATCCTTTTAAAAAGGCAAATATGCAGTCAGCAAAAAGAGAAAAAGAGGGGGGGGGAAAAAAAGCCTAAAGACTTCCCAATTAATAATTACTCTGATGGCCTCAGTGGGATTCAGAACCTCACAGGTCAGAGAGGACAAATTCCAACCCCCTTTTCCTGAGCTCTTCTCCTCAGGTGAGCTGATGGCTTTGGTGCTGTGCTTCCATGTCCCCCATGCCAAGTTTCCTTCCTTCCTTTTCAGGTTCTTTTTTTTTTTCTTTTTTTTTTATGAGGCATCCTGAGTGTAAAAAATATGGCCTGCCTTTATGGTGCTCCAGCACGAATGAAGCTATAAAATTATGAACAGTTTTTATGATGGCTATTCAGGGGATGCTTTTATATTGATGGTGCACATGCTGTATCTATCTTTTTTTCCCCTTTCTTTTTTGCATCCCTCCTTTTCCCTGGAAAAGATGGCAGGATATGTGTGTGTAGGGGGGAAGCTCTGGTGGTGGGGGCCCTGTGTAACTATTTTTCATGCATTTAATATATTAATTATCCGGTAAATGCTCCCTGGGCTGTGCTTGGGATGCCGAAGAATGACAGCTTTTCAGCGAAGCTCCAAAGGCAGCCCATCAGCCCTCAGTGTATTATGTTGGAGAGGTCAGGGTGGGGTTAATGTAACTTTTTATTTGCTGATTTTTCATAGATGGGAGCAAAGCTGGTAAGGGGAAAAAGAGAGAGGGAGGCTGAAAAGAAGGTGCAAAAAGAGCAGAGATGATGGCAAGGGGTGTTACAGCCCCCTCCTGCCTCCCAGCCCGCTCCAGACGTTGGTTATGCAAAGCAGGGAGATGCTCACTGCCTTCTTGGGATGCTCCTTCTCCAGGGGCTTCTCTGCAGGAAAGGGGACAAAATTCTGCCGGGGAAAGTCTGTCCAAGAGACGACAACAACAACGAGAAATCCCTCATGCAATAACTAAACTCAAAATAGATCATCTGTCCTCGATGAAAAGAGATATCCAGGCAAAAAACAAAGAAGTAGGAGGAGATCTTGCCTGTTCAGGGGTTCATAAAGCCAAAGGTGAATCTGAACTGGCTGGCAGGGAATCCTGCTCCACTGGATTTTTGCCTCTGAGAGGGTGATGGTCTTGGCTCCAGTGGTACCTGCAGGGACCTGAAGCCCTCTGAGGACAATTGCTCCTTCTGCCCCTGTGCCCTTCCCTCCCCTCCTGCCCTGGAGGTCTGGGGCAGCCCTGCTCTCATCGCTGCCTGGATCCAGTATTGATCTCAGAGGTAATAGGGGTTTAATTCTCATTTAAGAGGCCTGTAAATGATCTCAGGAAAGACACTTTCAGAAAAAAAAAAAAAATCCTATCTCAACCAAGGTGCACAAGCTAAAGAAATTTGAAACCATTTAAATATTTTAGAAATTCTCTAGCAAAGTCTTCTGTGACTGAGCAGGAGGGTCTGTGTAGCTTTAGCATCTGCCCCATCAGGCAGAGGTAGCTGCATGCACAACGTGGTGTTGCTTTATTTCAGCTAATAAAAATAATCCTAGTGTTGCATATATTTGGGTTAAAAGTATATTTTGTGCCTGCAATATCCATTTGAATGAGGGGTGTGTGGAGGAAGGGAGTGTTCTTGTGTGTGCATTTACCCAGCACCGCTCCCATTACATTTGAATTGAGTACAATACGTCCCACTGAGTGTAATTACCACAGCTTTGTTCTTCTGGTTTTTCCATATTTTAACGCTCCAGACAATCCTAAATAAGTAGGATTGGGTTGTGTTGCGTTCTTTGGGAAACTGAGCTTGTCTTCATCAGCCTCCCCTCCTTGTACCCCTGGGCTGTGGGGACCCACAAAGAAGGGATGGCTGCCAGTCATATCCACTGCAGCAACTTTTGTCTGTGTCACCAAGAGAGGGATTTATTTTTCATATATGGCTTTAACTGGGAGCCTTTCCTAGTGGCCTGCAGCCTCCCAAATGAGGTTTAGGGTTCAAGAGTTGATTATAGCAACCTTCCTCCAACGAGCTGCTGATGTAAAATGGGCCTGAACCAAAAGTCACCTATCGAAGGTTCTTCCCACTTTATGGAAGGGTTGGAATTCTAAGGCAAAAGATCTCATAACTGGGTTTTGCTGTGCAGCACAAGCTGTGGGTGTCAGAGGATGGAGAGCAGAGATGATGTGGAATAAAGGGTAGGAAAAATCAGTGGCTGGAGCCCATGACCCAAAGTGCTCTGAACTGGTGGGAAATTCCCTCTTGGACTGGACATTAATGTCAGGACCTTACAGAGGGCCACAAGGAGCTGTCAGCCTTTCTCCTGTGATATCTTCTCTGCACAAAGAGCTTGGACACAGTGCTCAGCTTCCTTGGGTCTCCCAGTTCCATCCCAAGGCCCTTCTTGCCTGGAATTTGGCTGGATCCACTCCTTTGACAGGGACATCCCAGGGAGAGGTGCTGCTCTAATAACCACAGCTCAGGACGCTCCCAACTCGCTTCCTCCCACGTTTTGCAGGAGAAATTACATTCTGTATTATATTTTTTCATGTTAATATTTCACATTTCAGAAATGTAAAATAAATAGAGCAGCAGTTGGCAGGTAATACAGGGCACACATAGAAACTTCAATAGGAGCCTACAAAAAAATTACAGTAACAGTATGAACTTCTCTTGCCTGGCAGAAATTGTTTCTGTCAATATTTTTAATTTCAGCTCCTGGAAGTGCAGCCTGACTGGGATGGAGAGCTGAAGTCTAAGCAGATGGTTATTAGCAAACTGATAAGCCTACTCTGCAGCCAGATAGCCGAGCACAGAAATCCTGGTGGAGCTTTCTGCATGTTTTTCAGGGAAAACTTTTACACATTTCAGAGTCACCTTGCTGACCAATTTATTTACCAGCTAAGAAATGTGTTTAGATAATTGTGCTTTATTGCAAAATAATGGTATTTAGAAAATAAAGGTAAAAGATAAAAAGCTGGATCTTCAAACTGCCAGAGGTCCCTCTCTTTATTTTCTTGAGGTGTCTGTCCCTTCCTAGCCCTCCAAAAGCTTGCTGTGGGAAGCCCTTACGTGTTTTACTGAGTCGAGTATAAACAGAACAGTTTTAAAATTTATTTCACAAAATGATGCCTTTACTATTTATGGGCTGATGTCAGTGCTAAAACCCTGAAATGGACTGGAACCATAACTGAGGCCGAGTGACCTTTCCCCGTTCTGCTTCAGTAACTGCATCCACAGGGAAGAGCAGCAGAAACATCAGAGCTCGGTTTTGTTCCTCAGAGCTTTGGGCATTTCGTGCAGGTGCAGAAATGGGAAGCGACAGGACGTGCCCCTGATTTTGGTTATTTTCTTTGCCTCCGGCTATTGTTTCCTTCCAGCAGTTCCATGTGGTAGGAAATCTGTTTGTTCTCTGTCCATCCGTGCCAAAACCATCCTGAGCTGGGATCCAAATTCTCCTTGGTTCTCCAAACAAAGATCTATGCCACTGCCAAGCCTCAGCAAGGTCGGCAGCGCGGCAGCACCAGGGGCTGAGCAGGGATTTATGTTCCCAGCGCAGAGAAGGGAAATCGGGGCAGGCTGAGAGCAGCTTCCCCCAGGCTCTGTGCAGCAGCTCCACAGGAGACTCCAGGTGTTGTGGTGTCTGCTCCTATTGCTGTGATGAGAGAGGGCTGTGGGTGAACCAGCTCTGACACCAGCTCCAGGTGCTGTACAGGTATCAGTAAAACTCGTGGTGAATGCTGGAGCTCTAAAGAAGTCTGGATATAAAATGCTCTTCCATGGAGAAGTGAGGGCGAGGAGCTGCCTGGTGTGTCGGGTGTAGGGTCTGGCGATGGCCCCACGGCTGTCTCAGGTGTCTGTGCCACCTTTCCCCACCTCCACCATTAAATGGGGATCAGTGGGGATCCCCATCCACTGGGGATGGGGTGCATTCATTGCTTTGGAACTTAATCAGGTGCTTTGGCTGAGAACAAACCGGGGTCAGTGTGGCAGCTGCGCTGTCACCCCTCGGTGTCTGTCTGGAGATCACGCAACAGCTCAGCTAAAACAGCAGGGGGACACAGAGCAGGTCCCCTCTGACTTCTCTGTGACATTGTAGGATGAGTTTGGTTGGAACTGAAAGCCTCTGGAAAGGGGAACCTTCTTGGGGCAGCCCGTGGGGAGCTGGTTCCCTGTTGGGGTGGAGGGGGCAGCTCTGGGGTGTCACAGCCCAGCTGCCCTGGAGCAGCTGACAGCCACCACCACCTCAGCCATGGGAGGAGTACTGGACCGAGAGCTCTGACCTCATAAAACTGGATTGGAAATGCAGGCATGATTAACTTGCCATAGATTTATGTGGAATTAGTATGTGTTTCAACACTGGGGTTATAAATACAGGTTGCCCTCATCTAACCAGCCGGGCTTTACATAATTTCAGAAGGGTCCTCACAGTGGCAGCTTTAAAATGACAAAGGAGGGAAGGAAGAGCTGAGTGTGGCAGGTGCTGTATTAACTGCACCCCAAATCCTGCAGGAGATTGAGGGGAGGGGGAGAGGATGTCAGTGCTGAGCACACCCTGTTCCACACAGTACAGCTCAACTGCAGGGGCTGAAACCAGGCTGGGCACCACTGGAGATGCTGTGTCTGCCCCAGCCCTGGCAGTGCCCAAGGCCAGGTTGGACAGGACTTGGAGCACTCTGAGTTAGTGGAAGGTGTCTCTGCCATGGCAGGGGGTTGGACTCAGTGACCTGTGCAGGTCCCTTCCAACCCAAACCATTCCGTGATTCTGTAAATCACTGCTGAGGGCTGTGAGCTGCAGAGGAAGGTGCTTCAGAGGGGAGGCTTAGGTCTCCTCACAGTCTGGCTCACAGGCCAGCACTGCTTTCCTTTTCCAAATAATCTTCAGCCTTAGAAGAATCATCCTTGGCATCCCCACACGACAGGTTGCCTCTCTGCAGAAGCTTTGTCCTGTGGTATGTTCAGGGGATGGTCCAAAAGCTGCCTTAGCTCTGGCTTGTGCTGCCACTGCAGCCACGTGCCAGCAAAGACCCACTCAGACCAGGGGCAGAGGGTCAGACTGGAGGGGAAACGGTGCTCGTGGTCACAGGAATACGGGGACCCAGGAGGTTTTCTCTGTTTGCCTCTCTTTCTTTTGGACAGTGATTTTCAGAGCTTCTGAATCTCCCAGTAACTCATGTTTTAGGGCGAGTGCCAACCATCCAGACGAGCTGCGGATGAAGGATCTATTTTTGCTTTAGCATATTTTTAACCTCTTTTCTTTGTTGTTCCAAACGTATTCACGCCGGATTTGAAAACAAACAAACCCCACAAGGCTCCCGGGGAGACTTTTCCTTTTGTTAATACCTGAAAGAAGCCTGCTGTGGTACAGGGACCCTCCTGTTCCCTTGAGATGGGTTACCTGGGGAGCTGGGCAGGGACATGGCTGTGACCTGGCACCACGTGTGCTGCCCTCCTGGGGGACCCTCATCCCCCCTGGGCCATGGGAAGAGAGGCCAGCTACCTGCCCCCAGCTAAAGGTATCTGAATAAACCTGCAAGAGCACCATTTAAAATTCTAATTGCTAAAACACAGAGCTTTCCAACCTGTTCATGGTTTGTGGCAGAGCAGACTCAGCTCTGGGGTGTTGGTTTTGCTCTTTCACAGCACCCTGAGCTGCAAGAAATCTGAACATC
>VZTH01009545.1:30256-126767 GCA_013397815.1 Aleadryas rufinucha | reverse complement strand
GTGACCTGTGCAGGTCCCTTCCAACCCAAACCATTCCGTGATTCTGCAAATCACTGCTGAGGGCTGTGAGCTGCAGAGGAAGGTGCTTCAGAGGGGAGGCTCAGGTCTCCTCACAGTCTGGCTCACAGGCCAGCACTGCTTTCCTTTTCCAAATAATCTTCAGCCTTAGAAGAATCATCCTTGGCATCCCCACACGACAGGTTGCCTCTCTGCAGAAGCTTTGTCCTGTGGTATGTTCAGGGGATGGTCCAAAAGCTGCCTTAGCTCTGGCTTGTGCTGCCACTGCAGCCACGTGCCAGCAAAGACCCACTCAGACCAGGGGCAGAGGGTCAGACTGGAGGGGAAACGGTGCTCGTGGTCACAGGAATACGGGGACCCAGGAGGTTTTCTCTGTTTGCCTCTCTTTCTTTTGGACAGTGATTTTCAGAGCTTCTGAATCTCCCAGTAACTCATGTTTTAGGGCGAGTGCCAACCATCCAGACGAGCTGCGGATGAAGGATCTATTTTTGCTTTAGCATATTTTTAACCTCTTTTCTTTGTTGTTCCAAACGTATTCACGCCGGATTTGAAAACAAACAAACCCCACAAGGCTCCCGGGGAGACTTTTCCTTTTGTTAATACCTGAAAGAAGCCTGCTGTGGTACAGGGACCCTCCTGTTCCCTTGAGATGGGTTACCTGGGGAGCTGGGCAGGGACATGGCTGTGACCTGGCACCACGTGTGCTGCCCTCCTGGGGGACTCTCATCCCCCCTGGGCCAGGCTGCTCCTGGGGAGAGAGGCCAGCTACATGCCCCCAGCTAAAGGTATCTCAATAAACCTGCAAGAGCACCATTTAAAATTCTAATTGCTAAAACACAGAGCTTTCCAACCTGTTCATGGTTTGTGGCAGAGCAGACTCAGCTCTGGGGTGTTGGTTTTGCTCTTTCACAGCACCCTGAGCTGCAAGAAATCTGAACATCGGTCTGGGGATGTCTTTATAAACTTATTTTTTTCTTGAGCACTCAAAATGTATTTTCCTGGTATAATATCCATGTATCTATCCTACAGTGCACGTAGAGCTTCCTTCAGTGTGTATGTTGGTGCATGGACAGCTGTGTAACTGCACATATACAGAATATCCTAGGCCTTGATTGTCNCAGTGATTTTCAGAGCTTCTGAATCTCCCAGTAACTCATGTTTTAGGGCGAGTGCCAACCATCCAGACGAGCTGCGGATGAAGGATCTATTTTTGCTTTAGCATATTTTTAACCTCTTTTCTTTGTTGTTCCAAACGTATTCACGCCGGATTTGAAAACAAACAAACCCCACAAGGCTCCCGGGGAGACTTTTCCTTTTGTTAATACCTGAAAGAAGCCTGCTGTGGTACAGGGACCCTCCTGTTCCCTTGAGATGGGTTACCTGGGGAGCTGGGCAGGGACATGGCTGTGACCTGGCACCACGTGTGCTGCCCTCCTGGGGGACTCTCATCCCCCCTGGGCCAGGCTGCTCCTGGGGAGAGAGGCCAGCTACATGCCCCCAGCTAAAGGTATCTCAATAAACCTGCAAGAGCACCATTTAAAATTCTAATTGCTAAAACACAGAGCTTTCCAACCTGTTCATGGTTTGTGGCAGAGCAGACTCAGCTCTGGGGTGTTGGTTTTGCTCTTTCACAGCACCCTGAGCTGCAAGAAATCTGAACATCAGTCTGGGGATGTCTTTATGAACTTATTTTTTTCTTGAGCACTCAAAATGTATTTTCCTGGTATAATATCAATGTATCTATCATATAGGGCACGTAGAGCTTCCTTCAGTGTGTGTGTTGGTGCATGGACAGCTGTGTAACTGTACATATACAGAATATCCTAGGCCTTGATTGTCTCCTATGTGTCACTTGCAGCATGAGCAGTGCAATTTGACTCTGTTAGGATATCTGTTGGTAAAATTAACATTAGGGTTGGAGCGTGGGTTTAATTCTTTTCATTATTTACGTTCCTCCCATCGTGACTCAGTTATGTAACCACAGATGTCACCGGGATTTCTGTGCGTTCCTTGTTTAAATCCCAGCGGACACCAGCATCGCCCCCACCAGCGCCCTGAACCTGCGACTCCCGAGAGCTGCGGGGGGCAGGCAGGTGAGGGGAGGAGAGGAGTGGTCAGTGAAATCCAGACTATTACTGAAAATAATCAGGAGCAGTTGGCAACCCTGCTCCTGCATATTCGCCAAGTGCTCGGTGATTCAGCCCCTCTCCATTTTCAGGCCAGCGCGGCCGTCACTCTGAATTATTTTCAGTGAGCACTTCTATATCTCATGTCAGTTCCCAGTTCGAACCCATCACCGAGTGTCGAGGCTGCGACGTGCCGTCCATGCCGATGAGCAGCCCCCCTCCCCTGCTTTGCTATTAACCTTTCCTTTTACCAGAGTTACCCCTTTGTCCTGCTGCAGTTTGCAGTGCCTGATAGAAGCAGCTGCCTGTGGCCAAACGAACATCACATTTACATTTTCTTTCTTGAACCGAGGAGTGAGACGCGGAATTGCAGTAAATGATCTCCCCTTTCTCTTTTTTGCCTCCCCCCCAATCGTCTTTAATGCATTGCCTAGAAATCTATTTCTTATCTAATTTTGCTGGATGGATCAACAGGGCTGAGAATGTAACCCTTTGTCATCTATGGAAATCTTTTTATCCCATAAAAATGATTAGATTTGATGCAATTAGGATTATGAGGAGGTGGGGGGAGCCTGAGACACTGTGCCTTGTCTACTGCTGGCTGCTGACACATTAACAGCCTGTTTATTAACTGCTTTACATTTGGGCTACGAGCAGTGCATTCTTATGCCTGATAAGCCCAGCACGTGCCCGATAGGAAATGGGAGCCTCACTTTTTCGGCTGGCCCCCTCCCACCTTTCTGCATATGAATCCAGGAGGAGGGATTTCACTGGAAACAAAACCTCTGCAGCGGCAGAAATGCACATTTCCATCCGCCACTTCTCCATGTGTGGCTGGTGCTTGCGTCTCCTGTAGCAGGGAATGTGTGACAGCGGATCTGCTCCTCTCCCTCCCTGCCCACTCTGTACCACAGAATCATCAAATGGTTTGGGTTGAAAAGGTCTTTCAAGACCATCTTGTTCCAACCTCCTGCCATGGGCAGGGAACCTTCCACTAGTCCAGGTTGCTCATTCCTTTGGATGGGCTTGAGGGGGTTTGCAAACACTCGTGTGTTCTGTTCCTCATTACCAGAGCTGGGGTTGAGTTCCTCGTCCTCTTCTACCAGTGTGGCTCTGCTGTGCCTTCACCTTGGATCTGTTCTGGGGGGAATTATGATTTTAGTTTTGTGAGATAATCTCTGGTGCTGCCAGAGAGAGAACATGTTTGGGTTATATCCCAAAACATTCACAAGCACCCCTTTCACACCCCTTTGGCTGCTTGTGTGCCTTCCCGGGGCTCACAGAGCTTGTGCAAGGCTCTGACCTGGCACGGCCACCAGTGGGTGCCTCAGCACCCAGAACAGGATGGCACTGGAACAGAAAAGGGAAAATCCTTCCTGGTTCCATGGGAAAACCCAGGGAGGCTCATGCTGAACTCAGGGAGGTGTTTTTGTACTGCCAAGGGTCCGTGTGTGTGCTGGTCACTGCTCCTGCTGCCCTCCCTGCCCTGGCTGTGGGGCCCTGGAGCTGCACAGGCTCTGAGGGGCACCCACGGACATCCTCCTGTCACACTCCTTCAGTGCAGCTTTTCAAAGGTGGCTCCTCTGTCTTCACATGAGGAAAATTTATTCCTCGGCTTCCCTGTGTGTGAATAACAACTTCTGGCTGGGAGAGAGCAGGATCTGACTGTGAGTGATACAGGGCTCAAAGAAAAATTTTACATAAAAACAAAGGAATAGATTTACTGCAGGTCCCAGAAATTGATAAAACAATGCTAAATAAATCTGATATTGCAGAAACTTTGCGCGTAGGCTTCCCCTCTGAGCAGCATCTCCCTGTGAGAGGCACGAAGCTGTGTGCGGATGCTAAAGCGCTTCTCTGACACAAGTCAAAGGCCAAAATGCAGCCTTTGTTTCTCTTGATTGCCAGCACAGTGAGAATATTTAATTTCCAAACATCTCTGCGCTACTTAATAGCAATTTCCCCCGGTTTTGTTTGCACATCACAAACACTCTCATGAGGGCATCACTCCCCACCCTGCTCCTCTCTGCTCGTGCTGGTCCCCTGCCTTTAATTGCGACCTGTTTCATGGCTTTAAGTGGCTCAGAATAACTTGAGGAATAAGTTTAGGCACAGCAGCTGCACACACCCCTCTGTGTCACACTGTGCCCGCCGTGACAATGGGATCCCAGCAGTTGGCAGGGCCCCGCTGTGGGGATGCCAGCGTGGGGACAGCTGCCGAGCCGGGCTGGCAGCGCCCGTGCCAGCAGCAGCCTGACAGGGCTTGGGACATTCCTGCTGCTGCCTGCCAGGGCAACACGGTGTCACAGCTCAGGCCTTGCAAGGATTTGGTTTAGAACTCTTCTTGTTTAACAACTTCCCTTTAAAAATTGGTTTCAGGGAGATTTGCCAGCCCAAAGCTGTGTCTGTCCCATGGCCTGAATGTGCCCGTGTGTTTTATGCTGAGGTTTTGCAGTGTTTTAGTGGCAGAAGGGGACACAGATCACTTTTATTCTAGCAAAGGAGGTGGAATATTGGCTATTGCCTTTTTGTCAATGACTAGAGGAAAGTGAGTCTGGCTCAGCTCCTTCCTGCTGGGGAATACAACCATCCCCAGGATTTAATGTTAACTGGGATAAGGCTTGTGCCGTACTGGGGTAAGCCTGATTCATGATCAATTCTCCTTTCTCCTCTCTCTTCTTCCTTTCTTGTGGTTTTTTTTCACTGTGAACTGGAGAGGTTGGACAATGGTAAATCTCCCCCATTCCCTTGAACTGAAGGCAGGGAGCCCAGCAGCCCTCGTGAACACCTCAGAACCAAGGCAGCGACCTTGCAGTTTGGCTCCAGCTCGTCTCTGCATCCCAGCAAAGCCGTGGGATGGGGGATGAGCACGTGGAGGAGCTGATGCTTATTAGCCTCCTTCCTGGAGAGAGAAACAGCCCCTCATTACCGGGAGCAGAGCAGTGTCCCCTGTCAGGCAGTGACCGAGACCTCGGCAACTTTAGCACGGGGGCACATTTGGTGATTTACAACTCCCAGGCAGCCTCGGCAGCGCTTCCACAGCCACTCCTTGTGCTCTGGATAGATAAGCCCAAATCCCTCATTTGAAATGCCAGCAGCAAGACCCTTGAAGAGTTTATGCAAGGTCTTCCCATCTCTCCTGCCCTGCTTGCAGCTCTCTTCCCTCCGGGGAAGGTGAAGGCCCAGCCTAAAGACACCTCAGGTTCTAAATGCGCCGATGTTGTGCCTCCCCCCTTGACTTCCAATTGAAAAAGATTACAAATAATGTTAAATAATATAGTTTATAACCTCAGGGCTGTTTTCAAACGTGTATAGACCAGTTGTCAACAGGCAGAGAGGAAGGGAAGGGAAATTATAGGCTGCACAAAAGAGGAAAGTAAAAGTGAAAGCTCCATAAAAGAAAGTGGAACTATTATGGAGCAAAATGCCAACTCATTACAAAACAGCCAAATAAGAGAGAAATACAGCTTTACCCGTAATAGCAGTTTACAAGGGAACATTGTATTGCAACATAACGGTGGTGCTATAATTTGCTCTAACAACTCCAATTATGCCTTTTATTGATTTGGCAACACATTTAATAGGAGTAGCCACACCTCTTGTGTTACAAATCATTAAAGGTGTTGAACAGTGTAATTTTAAAATTGTCCTTCTCCTACAGATGTCAGTGTGACAGCATAATTTCCCCTGATTTCTGCTATGTAAACAGTGCGTTACAGTAATTTCCCCCTTACAAAGCAGAAATGTTGTCAGCCTGGGTTTTTTTGTGCAGAAACATCCATTTAATATTTTCCCCCCAGTCTATTCTCCTAATTGCTGGGGTTTTTTTCCCTTTTCCCTCTGTCTTTTTTTTTTAAACTTATCTTTGGAAAATAAGCATGCTGATTCGCCATCTTCTACAGCTACCTTAATTGCTACTTAAATCTTCAAAATGCACTTAATATTGGGGAGGTAAAACCCTTTTAGTTCAATCCTGTTCCACTTCACTCAAGTAGTGTTTCAGAGCTGGTTAAAAGTCGTGTATCTCCTGGCAGCAATTTTGACAGGTGATCCCAATTCCAGCACCACTTTCCTTGCAAAACTCAGAAAGTGCCATGGAGAAGAATTGAAACTTTTTCATTTTTGTATTCTTTGTCACAAAGTGTGTAAATTTTGTGTAGGAATCGAGGAGAAACCCTTCTCACGCTCAAGTGGAAAGGGGTTGGAACGAGATGGTCTTTAAGATCCCTTCCAACCCAAACCATGATTCTATGATTCAAAATAAGCATTTGGAGAGACACAGGGCTGGGCTCAGTCGCCAGCTCTGCCTTCCCTAGACCCTGGAACAAAAGCTTGGAATTAGGAAAAGCAGGACAAGGGATAGGACAAGCCAGGTTTTGGCATTCACACTGCTGAAAAGCCAAGGTGGTGTTTGTTGTGCTGGCAGAGGATGGTGGTTTGAGGGTCTGGCTATGCCTTGCAGGGACCTTTTCCACTGGCCTTTGCTCCTGGAGCGTGGGGTGATCCAGGAGGTGCCTCCAGCTCCATCAGCCCATCGCTCCCAAGGCAGGGCTCGCAGGGACCCGGCAGACAAAGAATGTGTTTCCCCTCTCTCTTCAAGCACATGCAGGCGCTGACGTGTGTAAATGAACCTGACAGGCTCTTTGAAAAACAAATAGAGGCCACCAACCAAGCTTTTGGCACGCCAACACGCCACATGTTTACACCAAAAGTGCCACGCTGCCCTGCGTGCCCGCTCCCAGCGCCTGGCCCCGGGCAGCCGCCGCGCGGGGCCCGTCTGCATTTGTCTGGCTCCAGCAAACTGTCTCATTAACAGCTGTGTGGGGAAGCAGGAGGGGGCAAGGCAAGAAGGGATGAAAATCCCCCAAGCCCGAGGAGGGTGACATTTTTCACGCTGAAGTGAGTAAAGCAGCTCCGTGTCCCACTGCCAGGGCTGACCCCCGGCCCTGCCCATCTGGCAGCCCCAGAACAAAGCGCCGCGAGCCGGCATTCCCGGCTCCAGGGATGGGCTGCCAGAGGCTCTCTGGGACATTTCACACCCACGTGTGTCCCTGGGTGCCAGACAGAGCTGCCAGGCTCTCTCCTTCCCCACCTTTGGACGTTGATTTGTGTTCAGGCAGGCGTGTGTGAACATCCCGGTGGTGACGGCTGTGGCTGTGGGAGGGATGTCCCAGCAGCTGGGCAAGGGACCTGCACCACAGCCGCTGTGAGGAGACAAACCCACACCCACGGGACACGCTCTGCTGTCCCCAGGTGTGGCTGTGCAGGGCTGGCTGGGTGCCCCCAGCTCAGCACGGAGAAGGTTTTGGTTCTGGGCCATGGCAGCCGTGCGTGGCTCGGGGCTGGGACACCGGGCATGGAAACACTTCCACATCTGGAAGGCTTTGCAGCCAAGAGGGCTGGGTTGCAGCAGGCACTGCCAAGCAATCTGCAGGTGCACGGAGGAAAACAATGCCGGCGTTTGCCAAACAAACTCCCTGGAATCACCACCCGTGCCTGGCGCTTGTGTATTAAAGCGGAAGCCAGAGCTTCGCCTCCAATGGAATCTGGGCAAATAATTAACCAAGAGTGACTTTATTGGATTAATTTAAGCTTGTTTGTGGAAATTTGGTGAGCAAAGCCTCTCGGTGTTCTCAGATGTGTAAATGCATTGCTAAACAACTCCTGGGAGAGGGCTGGGGCGGCAGTGGAGTGTCACACGTGGGTCACCGTGACCCTTCCACGGGACAGGAGCAGGGTCAGGTTTCTGGCACCAGCACCGCATTTCTGTCAATTAAAAACAGCTTTTTTTCCAAAAGTTCTCCACAGATCTCTGTACAAAAACCCTGCTTATGCAAGTATCCATCGGGGGAAAGGACTGGGGGAGAAGTGTTAGTGAGGACTGGAGGAAACTGTTCGCAAATGAGGAGGTCCAAGGTGCGAGTGCAGCAGGAGGGGAGGACGGGGCAGCCACAGGGACACGGTGTGTGCTGCCATCTCCTCCCTCTGCTTCCAGAGAGCCTTGGCTCATCCCAGGATTCCCAAGGAGCGGAAAACCAGCTGAGCCTCTGGCTGCTGAGCCCGCTGCAGGTGAAGGAGCTGGAGGAGGGAGCAGTGTGTTTCAAAGAGCTAAAGGCAGAGGAGCTGAGGAGCTGCCTGGTGTATCTGGTGTGGGACGAGGGGACTGGGGCACCGAGCAGATGAATAATTTTCTTGGGAAGACAGTGGCAAAATTAAAACACAACTCTCCGAAGGCATTAAACGATGGCTTCTTCCAAGAAGTTTGGCTGTGCTAAAAAAGCCGAATACAATGGGCTTTCACCCCTTTTAGTGAACAACACGTGCGGCCCCTGGGGCCCCGCGGTGGCTTTGTGAGGCAGAGCCGGCCGGGTCCTGCAGGGACAGACGTGGGAAATGGGGAAACAGCAGCGTGGCTGTGCTGGGACTGGGCTGACGTGGGGCTCCGAGCAGGATTTAACTCCCAGCTTTTCTGGGAAGGAAATTTGTTTTGCTAGAACTAATCATTCGCATGCATTTTTCATTAGTGTTATTATCCCAAAGAAAGGCTGCGGTAAAGCACTCAGATATTTGTTACCTCTGGGGGAATTTTACAAAGGGAGAAGGAAGGAGGGGAGTGGGGCTGAATGGCAGCTCCTGTTGGTATTCTGGTGTGGTGCCTCCGAACTGATCTTCCCAATCAGTTCAGACTTAATGCCAAAGCCTGCTCAAATACACAAATCATATGGAAACATCTCAGAGGCTTTGTACAGCTTGGCTTGCCTAAGTCTTCTCTGGATGGAAATTGTGAATCATTTTGCTCTTCCTGGTTTACACAACTGTTAATAGTGAGAATTATCCCCTGTGCCAGGTCCCTGGATGTTCACCAGCTTGGTGTGGGATGTGCCAGGTGTGTACAGGCCCAAAGGGAGGCTGGAGGTCTCTTCTGTGGCTGCTTTAAGGTCCCTTCCAACCCAAGCACCCTGTGATTCCGAGCATCTCTGATCCCAGGGATGTGGGTGCTGAGTGGGGGGGATTTGCAATGGGGTGATAAATTGGAAGAATATGATCTGCTGGGTCTGGATATGGAATTCCCAGGGCTCTGGCACCGCTGGCCTCCTGCGGCACTTTCTGCAGGTGCTGTGGAAGCCCGAGCAGTGAAGGCTGCAGGGGGGTCCCCAGGAGGGGAGAGGAGGCGATGGATGCACAGCAGTTTCTCTACAAATGTACATAGCACAGCAGAGATAATTTAAAAATAAGAAAAAAGTCTCTTGGCTTAGTGAGGAATCTTTACCTCAGCTTGGATATAAAACAAATTAACTGTGATGTAAACAGGAGGTTGGAGAGGCTGCGGCTGTGATTGCTGGTGGAAGGATATCGAAAGTAGGGTGATTCCTCTTTCATAATGATTTTGGTTCCATTTAAGTTGGAGATCAGATGCTCCCCAGTAAAGATATAAATTATAAAGGCACTAAACTTCAGTACCAATAAGCTCCCCAAATTTATTTGCATTTGTTATCTGGCAGTTTCATTTACAGTGAAGAAACTTTCACTGTGGATCAGATCTTTTTAATATTTCCTCATAACTTCCCAGTGACAATCAGTTTTTCCATTAGGAGAGATCAGACACATAAGTAATACTGAGAGAGCTACATGAATACCAAGTCATTCATTAGGAGCAATGCCACTGCCATGAATGCTGAGTGAATAGACTGTGAGGGGACACTGAAAATTAAAGGTTATTCTGGGTTCATTAACTTCTGCACTCCTTTCTAAAACAAAACCTTGGGTGAGAGCAGCCTTTGACTCCTAAACGGGATCTCCTTGTTCCCTAATTTAAAAAATATTAACATCATTTAACTGTTTCCCCTTTCTGCTTAGTATGTGCAAGAAAAGAAGTGTTTGAATTAATGTTGGTGGAAGTGAGGAACAGACAGAACCGTGTGTGTGGACATGGCTCTGCTTTCCTTTCCCTGAAAAGCCTTTCTGTGCACCCCACATGCAGCAGCTTTTCCTGCCATTCATTAGCCACGAGGATTTCCTGGGAGCAGGGCCACCCTGCCCCAGCTGGCAGCAGGAGCTGGTGATGCCCACTGGGTGAGCAGCAGGCAGGGCTGCTGCATTATTTGCCCTAAATGCCCATCTTTCTTCTCAAACAAGGATCCTGGGCACCACATCCTAGTCCCTCACTTGACCTCCTGGAAGTGTTTAAAACCAACCTCCAGCACTGTATAGGGGACAGCAGTCAGACTAATGCAGCCTTTAATATCCCATAATAGTTGGATAACACGGCCTCAGTATCGAAATACAATGTTTTTAACTGAAACACGCTTTGCCTGCTCTCTGCTCTCATACTTAACCAAACAGGCAGAATCCCTCTCCTCGGAGCAGTGGATAAGGCTATTTCACACAGTGCCTCTAAAGCCCTTGGTAATTCCTGGATGGAGATATGAGAGAGCAGCTCTCAGCAGCTCGCTCTAAAGCCGGCAATAATATTTCTTCCTCACAGAGTCTTATGTTCCTACTATTTTATTCTGATTTTCTGTTTGTGCGCGCAGGCTGCCTTCAGTCAAACAAAAAAAGTGCTGTGGTGCCAGCAGCAGTTTGTCTCTGCTGCAGGCTCGAAGGCAGCAGATGCCACGGGGCTGCTCCGGTGCTGGTGGGTGCTGGAGCCTGCAGAGAAAATGTCCTTTGGGTGCTCAGGGTGAGCTAACTGCCCCTTGTGCTGTTTGCATCCCACAACACAGCTTTGCTTTCCTGCTTTGCTTCCTTTATAAGGTTTGGGTTGGAAGGGATTTAAAGCTCATCTCATTCCAACCCTCCCACCACAGGCTGGGGCACCTTCTGCGAGCCCAGGTTGCTCAGGGCCATGTCCAAGCTGGCCTCGGACACTTCCATTTGTCCTGTGGCTGTCACTCACGTGTGAGTGATCCCTCCATGAGTGATGTGTGATTGGTTACGGACCAACAGGCAGAAATGGAGCTCTGTGTGTGGATTGTTACGTGGGAGGAGCGACCGCACAGTCCAGCCCGTCATTGTTTCGCTCATTTATTAATCCCAGGCAATTATTGCCTCAAGTTCCCGGGGTAAAAACTGCAGGTGATTCCATCCCTTTGGTGATGGAGAAGAGTCACCAGAGAGGAGCTTTAGTCTGGAGGTGAGGAGAAGAGGTCCTGTGTTTTTCTGGATTTTTTTGGTTTAGTTGTGCTCGTTGCTGTGGTTGCAGAGCAGGAGTCAGTGAACTCCCTGGGCTGGTTTGTCCTCCTCGAGTCAGTCTCCACAGCTCAAACCTTGATTTAGGAAAGCTCCAGAGCTGTCTGCCTCAGCCTCCCTCCGGCAGAGCGTTAAGCACATCCCTAAGTTCATGTGTCCACCCAGCTTCCAGCTGGGAAAGCCGGACATGTGGTGACCCAGACAAGGTCAGAGCTCCTTCCAAGCTCCTTCCCACCATTCCCAAGGGTCTGAGAGCTCTCTCAGAACCTCCACCACCTTCCTCCCATGCAGGTGGAGGAACCCCCTGGCCAGCCCCATCCCACCTCACCCCGCACACGGAATTCCCGGCTTCCCAAGGCACGGACCCCCCGGCTTTCCTGCGTGGCGGGGAGCGAGGCACGGCCGTGTCGCACTTTTGTTGCAGAGCCCGAATCCGTGTTCCTGCAGGGAAGGGGGAGAAGCCTCACGTCTCGTTTTATTTTTCCTCCCTTTCCCTACACGAGTTAATCTGTTTAGCTCTTTAACCTGTGAGCCGGAGGAATTCTCAGCCAGCCACAATGGGAAGCTTTTGAGCTGGGGATGAGGGAGGTGGAGAGGAGAGAGGCAGGGGGAGAACGTCTGGGAGGTGGGGCTGGCTGGCGAGATAAAACACCCTCCCGAATTTCGGGCTGGAAAATCGTGCTGATGGTGGAAGGCGAGAGGTTAAACTGAGGCAGAAAAGTTTGTGTCAGCCCTTTTTTTGGATTTTTTTTCCCTTCTCCAGCCACCACCTCCTCCTCTGCTCTCGTTTCTCCCCCGCCCCGCCGTACCGTACCCCCTCCCCGGCTGGGAAGAAGGAGGTTTGCTGTCTTTGTATTTTAACTGTAGCAAAAAGATTAAATTGTTTACGAGCTGCGAGCCCCGGCTGCCTGGATGAGCTGGGAGAGACAAAGATAGACAGTCTAATTCTCCGGTGTACTTTGTGCTTCCGTCCCCCTGCGCTGCCACTAATTCTTTTATCTGGCCCCAACACTCCAGGCATTATGCGCATTCATAAAAAAAAAAAAAAAAGGAAAAAAAAAAAAGGAAAACCTAAAAAAAAAAAATAAAATCCTAACTGAAGCAGGCAAAATTACTGTTCTCTGCGCTTTACCTCTGATAACAATCTCTTGAATACTGATTACTTTTTTTTTCCCCCAACACAAAGCGACCAACACAAGTTGGTCTTTAACCCTTTATCTTTAGCAAGCAGAAAGACACGAGGAACATCTTACTCAGTTGGAAAAAAAAATAGCATACAGAAGAATTACTGTTATCTCCTAGCCAGAAGAGGAACAGCAGAGATAAGAAAAGCCTGAAGAATTAAAAGGAACGTTGCATTTGGGCTGTAAATTCGTGCTGAAGCTGGTTCTATTTGTCTGTCACTAGGGTTCATAATTTTTCGAGGTTGTTTTGATAGACTTATTGTGAAGACTGCATAGAAAACTCATCAGCATTTGTTGCCTCTGAGCATTATTGTCAGTGGTAACCGCATGGTTATAGACTGGAGGAAGATAATGGTTGAAGTATAAAGGAGATAAAGGCAAAACCTCTTCTCATTAAGGGCTATCTCCACCTCTGCAGACTCTACAGTATTGAGTGACTGGCGCTGGTGCATTGGGCATAAATTATAGCAAAAAAACTAAAGGCAGCATCATTATTTCGAAAAAGTTATAATGACATGCCACGGGCTTAAGACCTATTTACACCAAAGAGGGACAATAAATACAGAGGGAGCTCAGTGTGGAGTGACCAGCACTGCCTCCCTATCGATTGTACCCCTGCACATCTGTCTGCAGGGAGGCTGCTCCCAAAGGGGCCAGATCCACCTTCCATTGTACCTGCACACCCCAAAGCCCACCGGTGGAGCCCAGGAAGGGACTTCCAGGGCAAAACCGTCATTTTGGGTTGTTTTAACTTCTTATTTGGGAAAACCCCCCCTGGCCAGATCTCCCCCTGGAGGTTTGTGCAGTGGAGTCACCTAAAGGGGTGAGACAGGGCTGTGAGAGTCTCTCCATGCTGGTGGTGGTGTGTTCATTGGTGCCATTGCATTGCTGCCCTGCCCTTTCCATTCATTTTTTCCAGATTGCTGTTCTGCCAGGGGATAAAGTCTCCTTTCCACTGCTCTTTCTGGGTGCTGCTCTTTTCCCTGTACATCCTCAGCTGCCTATGGTTTGATCTCTTTATCTTCAGTGTGGCGGGGGAAGAATTATGTTCAAATTGGAGCCAGGTCCACAGCAGATAAAGCACACTCCTAAAGTTGTTTTTATTGGGCAGGATTGTAAAGAACACTCTGTACACCTGCAGCACTGGTTATCTGGAGCTTTCACGGGTACTTTCCAAACTGGAATCAGTTTCCAGTGCCCCTCTGAGGAGGAGGACTTTTTGCACTTGGAGAAACTGAGGCCCAGAAGAGGCTGGGTGGAGCTGGGAAAGTTTGCTGGCAGCGCTTGTCTTGCCTGGACCCAGAGCCCCGCTGTAAACACCAGCCCAAGTGCCTTTTTAGTGATTGTGCTGGATCAGTGGCCCCAGAGGCTCCTAATCTGCTCTCCATATGGCACATGGAGGGTGAGGATGCACCCGCTGCTCTCCCATTGTGTTTCAAGGCTGATTAGATGGGGCAGTCCCCGGGGATCCAACCCAGGATGGGCTCCCCAGCCCATTCAGTTCAGATTTGCTACTGCAGGGCCCAAAGGATGCAGCTGCTCTTGCTGCTTCTCTCTCCCTCCATGCCATGGTCCATGCAGGGCTGTCCTGTGTGGGTCACAGCCCACTCGATGCACTTGTGTGACACTGTGACATTCAGACAAATCTTCTGTTGCCATGGAATCCCAGAATCCTGGAATGGTTTGGGTTGGAAGGAGCCTCAAAACTCATCTTGTTCCACCCCATCACATTCAGGGACACCTTCCACTCTCCCAGGTTCTTCCAAGCCCTGTCCAGCCTGGCCTTGGACACTTCCAGGGATGGGGCAGCCACAGCTTCTCTGGGCACCCTGTGCCAGGGCCTCCCCACCCTCACAGGGAAGAATTTTTTGCTAATATCCAATCTAAACTTCCTGTCTGCCAATTGGAACCCATTCCCCCTCATCCTATCACTCCATGTTTTTGTAAATAGTCTCTCTCCATCTTTCTTGTAGGCTCCCTCTGGGTGCTGGAAGGCCACACTTAGGTCACCCAAAGCCTTCTCTTCTGCAGGCTGAACATTCCCAGTTCTCCCAGCCTTTCCCCACTGTGTGAGGGGGTAGAGCAGGTCTGTGCTGTCCTGACAAAGCCTCTCACACTGCAGGGAGGGAAGGATGTCCCCTCCATCCCTCCCACTGTGCCTGGAAGGAGAGGGGCAGCCACTCCTGGTATTCGTTGTTTAATCGGGTGCCTGGCAGAGTATTGGCTCCATCCATAACTCCGGGGGAAGATTGTGAGGAAACGTGAATTCTGGTTTCATTTCTGAGGCTGCCCGTGACATAGTGCCCAGTCTGCAGGGAGATAAGGGCAGCAATAAGGCTGTTGCACTTGATTTGGAGGTTGTTCTGCTGTTGCCACCAACTTATTGATAATTTTGAGCTTTGCTACAAATCAAGGCAGGCCCTGGAGTTGGTTGTTGATATCCAGTCAGTGTTCCTGGCTTCAGCTTTGTCACTGGCACTGAAATGAGATCGTGGTCTCTTTGCTTTGGTCTCCAGCTCTAAAGCAAAGTCGTGCCAGCTCCTCCTGACACAGCTTGGGGGTGAAGCAAAGGGGAGGTGGAAGGTTTGCTCTGGTTTGGGGACAGTGCTGGTCTGGGCTCAGTGACAGGGTGGGGCACTGCAGCTGCTGAGAGCGGAGCTGGTGGCATCAGTGCCATTCCTGGAGACCCAGGCATTTGGGTGAGAACTCAGGGAAGCTCAGGAATTTCCTTGCAGTGCCTTTCCCAGGGTGATTGGCAGCCAGCAGGGAGGAGGTTGCTCTGCAGATGCAATGTTTGTGTGTCTGTCCTGAGTGGGCTTTCCAGATGGGTGATAACCCCAGGGCTGGCTGAAGAAATGTCACTCTAAATACAGGTATCGACCTCAATAGAAATATTTTCATTTTACAGTGTGAAATGCCAGCAACGTTATCTACCTGATGGCTCCCAGATTATCATGTCTGCTCCTTCCCAACACAGGTACAAGCCTTCCATTCAGGCTTACAATAAATACAGACATGGGTTGCAGCAATATTTCATTTTTGATGGCATAGCCGTGGGTTTTGATTATATAAATCAGGCTTTAGGAAAGGAATACAGCTTTGTGACTGACTGAATAAATAAGTAAATGCAAATGTAAAAGTCCTTACAAATAATAATAATAATAATAATAATAATCATGATAATAACCCCCACAGCTTTCGAATGGACATTCAGGATCAACTAGAAAACATTGCACTCTTGGTGTGAATAGGAGAAATCAGTTGGGTGCAGCATGCAGGCGGGTTCCTGATAAACTAATGCTCCTTCACACAATTTACAATCCAACTGAATTCATTTGCATGACAAAATTGGCTCGGGTATTCATGTGTTGCAGCAAGACAAGTGTAACATTACAAAGAACAAGTAACCATGGGGAAGGTTAATGCAGACAATAAGGAAATACAATGACATGAATCGGGTTCTTCTTTTGCCAACCTTTTATCTGAAATAGAAAAATAACAAGCTCCCACCCCCCATTCCTCCTTGGGAATAAAAGAGTTGTTTTATGGAAATGGGGGGAGGGAGAAAATGTGCAAAGTTGGCAAATAAAGATCTGTAATTTCTCTTTTCCTACCTCATGGATTTGCAACGTGTGTGCAGGGAAGGTGGGAGAGAGGAAGGATGGGATATTGTTATTTTGGAGGAGGTGATGTTCAGCCAGATGGAGTCGATCCATCAGTGAGGGACACGTGCCTGGGAGCTGTAGTTAAACATCCCAGCTATTTCACTGCCCTTGGGTTGAATCCCATCCTCCTGGAGCAGAAAACTCGAGGTCTGTCAGCTTAGGCTGAGCTCAGCTGGGATGAGCTTTGCAGGACACGGGGTGCTCACCTGTGGGCATCTTCTGAAGATGAAATTCCCAGCTGGCCTCTCAATACTCAAAAATCCAGATCACTGCACAGGTTCTCTGCATGCAGATCTTTTTCCCCATGTGAGGATAAGTCCACATGGGATGACTCTGCCATTAGACACAGGATGCTTGGTGACAATCTAGTCAGGGTTTTGTTTGGAGTGACGTGGGCACAATTCTTTATTGCAACCCAAAAAGTGCATTACTGGTTTCTTTAGTTCAATTAATGCTTAAAAAACATCCAGAGAGCGGAGAACGTGTTCATTGTTCTGGACTCGTGTCTTTGGGATGAATCCCTGCTCTTGCAGGGTGTGGGTTTGCTGCAGAGGCTGCACACTTGGGAAGCTGAAGGGTCATGAAGTTGCTCCAGCGGTTTGGAGGTTTGTGTCTGTGTCCCCTTGCCAGGAGCGTGGTTTGGTGCACACCAAAACGGGTTTGGTGGTTCTGGGTTGGAAGAGCTGCCTGGAAAGCTGGACTTGGGGGACCACCAAGGGTCAGCCCTGCAGGGTTTCCCTGTGCTCAGAGACCTCTCTGCTCCTGGGCACTCTGGGCTCTGGGTTGGAAGAGCTGCCTGGAAAGCTGGACTTGGGGGACCACCAAGGGTCAGCCCTGCAGGGTTTCCCTGTGCTCAGAGACCTCTCTGCTCCTGGACACTCTGGGCTGGTGCTGCCTTCCCCTCACCCTTCGCTCACGGCTGCGAGCACCGGGCAAACCTCTTGCAGCAGGAGAGGCTCCGCTAAGTGCAAATTCTAATTATTGCAGCCCAGAATTGCTGGGAGAGGAGAGCTGTGCTGGCTAATTGGCTAAATGCTCGGAGCTGGCTGGGAACAAGGACCATGGCACTCTGAGCAGACGGCTCCTTTTCCTCATTGTTCTCCAGCTGGAGTGCTGAGCTCCCTTTCCAGCCGGGATTAGAGCTGACACGGGCTCTCAGCGAGTACCAGGGCCCCTCTTTAGATCAGCTCTGCTCGGCTCCACAGCAGGCTTGGCCCTCAATTGCCTCCTGCAACAAATCTCTAACAAGTTGACAAACGACTAATTTTAATTTAATCTTTCAGTTTCCAACTTAATGATGAAAAGGGAAAAAAAAAAAAAAAAAAGCAGGGGAAGGAAGTGCTCCCCTGCATCTTCCCTTCACACCGTTGGCTCGATGGGGAGTTTCAGTGCTAAACTGGAGAGGAGAGCAATAAGAGCCTTACGTTTTTGAATTAAATTTAACCCTGGGGTGCCACTGCTTCAGAGCCTTTGGAGGCAGAGTTGTAAATCATGGCAGCAGATTCTGCTTCTGATGAGCACTTCCCATCATGATGACATTTAAACTATTAATTAATTAGGAGAGAGCAAGATGAGAAGATTTGGAATTCTCCCCTTTGGATAATTACTGTCGAACACATTTGTTACTGTAATGAACGAACAGGATGTGACTTCAGCCCTGTGTGTGGGTCTTTTCACATTATTATTATTATTTTAGTCTACCTTAAAAGGAGAAAGAGAGGGGTTTTTTTTCCTTGCAACCCTAGATAGAAGTAATCTGTGTTGTAGCATTTTAGCAAAGCTGGAGTTGGGAAGGAGGAAATAGGTGATGGAGTGAGCTGTGAGTGTCAGATATTCCGACACCTGGAGTCTGGTGGGTGTGCTGGGCTCTCCCAGAGCAAACCCATCCTGGGACTTCCCCTTGGACACCTTGAGGCCATCCAGATTCTTCCCGAGTCCATCAGAGCTGGGGGCAACCTTCTTCCTGAAAACTTATTATGGACAGAGACCCTGAGCCAGGTGTGTGCAGAGGGCTCCTCTGGCTGTGCAGCATCCTGAGTGTCCTGGTGGAATGATGGAGATCCTTCCCAAGCCCTGGAAGGAGCTGTGGACCCTGTCAGGCTGAACCACGACACCAGCACTGCCCCTCCTTCCCAAGCCATCCTTCCCACCTTCCTTTCAGGAAGATTATTCAGAAGTTTTCCTGGTTTTCCCCATTTCCCCAGAGGATTTTGTCCCCTCTCAGAGCAGTCCCTGCTCTCTCAGCATCGCTGCTCCCCGCCAGCAGAGATCCTTGTTTACCTCTGCAGTGTTAATATGCCCTTTGCAGATAATCAATCTTGCCTGGCAGGATCAATTAAAATGGAGTGGGGATGTTCCACGTACCTCGGCCTGCAAATTTAACTCCAGCTGTACTCCCACCTCCAAAGCCACGCTCTCAGAAGTGCTGGGCAGGATGATCCCTGTGTCCAGTGACTGTGGCAGCACTGACACTTTAACCAAGGGGACATGTCTGGGTTGGCTCCTCCAGGGGAGTCACTAATTACAGTCATCACTAAGTGTGAGGTTCAGGCAGAACCTCCTTGCTGAGGACACTGGGCTTTTGTGTCCCTTGGTTGTCATCTAAACCCCTTTCCCTTCTGTGATTATCTGGGATGTCCAAGCAGATAAATCAATATCCTGGGGAAGCTGGGGCTGGGGTCTCCCTGCAGCACCCCCCGATGCCCTGGGGTGGAGAGGTTGTGCTGGTGCTGTGTTTGAGTCACCTGGAGCTCCCAGGCATTGCATGGGCCTGATTTTCCAGAGGAGAGAGCTCTCTCCCTGTTTTTAGCTGCAGTGCCTGGCCCTAGAGAATTATCCTCAGGTGATCCAATGATTTTTTTTTTTTTTCCACAGAAACATTTACATTTGTTATTTTAAGCAGAACTGTCTCTAGGTACTCCTTTGTCATCTTACTCATTTTAACTTTCCAAAGAGTTCTTTTCCTCCTGGATGTTTCCATGACCTATTGATATTTTTCTGTTTAAATGTCTCTGTTCAAAGTTGTGGTGGTTTTCTGATGTCCTAAATGAAGTGAGTTTGGGCTCCCTCTCAGCTCCTGGTGTATAAAAATCCCCCTGGAAAGAGCTGCCGTGCTTTAACCTGGATTTTTTCCTCAGAACTTTTGTCACTTGGGACACTGATCTTTCCATAGACAAGCTGTAGACTTGGTACTGTTAAAAATAGAAATACTAATTCCTTTTGTGGAAAATCAGATAGTTTTCCCTGTGGAAAAAGAAGTATTTTTAATGTTCTCCTGCAGGAGAGCGACAGCAAAATTCGCTGGGTTTTAATCTTTGCTTCTTTTTGTCACCGTGATTCAGAGTGAAGTGTTCTGCCTTTGCTCTTAGTTCTGGAAAACCCAAACAAAAACATTTCCAAGACCTTAAATGACATTTCTTTTTTTTTTTTCCTTCTCCCTTCAAGTACAACTCCTAAAGTATTTTGCAGCTCTGAGCCCCCCATAGCTCTGTCCCTCCAGGTGGGTTTGGGCAGCGGGCTGGGGATGCCCTTGGTCACACCTCGAGCAGAACAATCTCTTTGTTCCCCAGTGCTGGGGTTTGGGGCTGGGGTGAGCAGGGCTTTGGGGGCTGAGAGCCCCCTTCCTGCTCCCCAAAGGGGTTTGTAATAAATGGGTTTAATTGTGCATCTCTGCCAGTACCCACTTGAGACAGGGACCCAAAATGACACAGACACAGCACCCCTGAGGAAATTAATGCCAGAGGAAAGGTCAGCACAAGGTGGGATTTATTTTGTTCCACCATCAGTGTTTTGTTGGAGTTTTTTTAATTTTAAATTCTTGTGTTTTTTAAAAAAAAGTTATAATGAATTGGACCAGAAATATCGGGTGTTTGTGGAAAGGACTAAAAATTAAATCTAACTCGAAGAATATTTGAGAGGGGTGATAGAATTAATTTGTTTGTGCTCTGGTATAAGCCAAGATGACGCCAAAACCCTTTGGAGACAGATAAATGCTTCATATGGGAGTCAGAAAACATACAATCAGGCAGCAACAATCATCTTTCTGGAGATTCCAGATAATCCGGGCTTCAAAGCAAAACCTGTGTTTTGGAATATTCATTCTCTGATATTCAAACATCCAACTTTGTTCTTCTAATTATTATTATTCTTTTGATGTTATATCAGACAAGTGCTATAAGGGTCTTAAAAAGGGCAAAATAATTATTTCCTTTATATCTTAATACCCATGTGATGCAGAGGCTTTGGTGGAGAAAGGAATATTTTTTTTGACAAATCCAAAGGGGGAAGCTTGGCAACATGGTACAGTTGAGTGTAACCATAAATAAAACCCTGTGTGAATTCCCCCTTGGAGACACTACAGATCTATTGAACAGGGCACCCTCTCTATAAAAATTGTTCTTGAGAGGTAATAGCAAGCTATACATTATGAAAAAATATAGCACAGGGATTTGCTGTACTTGGAGCAAAACTATGAGAAAAATGGTGGGAGGTAATAAGGGATTGTCGTTCCATCCCATTAGAAATGTGTTTTATTCCAGACACCCAGATTTTATCTTCCCCCTGCACCTGAATTAGAAATGAAACTGCCAACTTTCTAGGATGTGCAAGGATCCTCACCGTAATGTGTCTGGGGTTTTATTCTTTTTGGTTTTTTTCCTTTCTTTTCCCCCTTCCCTTTTATTTTTGGGAAGCTAATTAGGGCCAGCATAGATAAAGCACACTGTGTGTTATGAGGCTGTAAATAACAGAAAAGGGTTTTCTTAGGAAATTAGCACTAGGACACACAGGAAGCTATGAAATCAAATGCCACAAATAAACACTGTATTCTCTACATAGATTAAAATAATAATAAAAAACCTCTAAACCCAGCCATATACAGGAGGGAATCCTGGAGGATTGGACTGGCACAATCCTGTAAAAGAAGAAGTTCAGTAAAAAAAAATCCACTCATTTCTAAAGAAATTTCCCAGATTAGATTTGTAAATCAAAAACCAATATATAACATGCAAGAATTGATCTGTTTTATATTCCTCAGTTACATTTTTGTGAAGCACATTTAGAAGATTTAGAACGTATTTGCGCCTGCTGGTTGAGCCATTATATGCTTGAGTTCATACATCTATTTGTGAGGCTATAAAACAGGCATCGACTACCCATGTAAATTGTGTTCTCCACAATAAATTATATGCATACTTGCAAAAATACATAACTGCTGTTGGTTGGCTTACGTAGGCTGAATACTAATGATGTTTAAAGTTGTATTGTCCCTCTTCTCGGGCCTAATTTAGCCTCTACATCAAAAATTATGTAGGAAAAAACACTTTATCCTCTCACTGAGAAATAAAATGGCACTTACGGGCATCCACATATCTTTCTTTTATGAAACACCACCATTTTCATACTAATTTTAGCTGCAGAGGGTTCATGGCAAAGTCTGTCTCGTGCAAGCCTCTGAGGAGGCTTCAGTGTGTGCACACACACACGGCTCTGTAAAATGTGGTTTTGGGGGGTTTACAGAAATGGATTGGAGCTTGTGCATGTGAGACAGGCTCCCAGGCAGCAGAATCCTTTCTGGCAGTCAGGGCATTTTTAATTCCTAAAGTTCAGGGAGTTTTTTAGCCGTAGCCCAGGGCTCGGGGCAGACAGCCTGGCACACCCTGGCACGCTCCGTGCTGTGCCTCTTGCTCTCCCCGCTACCTGCTGCCCATCCCAGCACCACTGGCTTCATTAATGGGGTTTGCTCCTGTTTCAGCTGTCCCAAGAGCTGGGGAAGGGCCTCCTCTCCCAAAGGCCTGACCCCGCTGTCCCCAGTTTGGGACATTTGCTGTGGCTGGGGTGGCGCAGCCCCTGCCCCTCGTGGGCCCTCTGCATTTTCAGTGGCAGGGAGCAGGAATGGCTGAGGGTGCCAGGGAACCTTCCCACGTGTTCTCCTCCCACCTCAGCCTCGCTCTGCCCTCTCCTCCTCGCTCTGCACTCCAGTGATAACATTTCCTACCTCTTCTCAGCCTCTTCCATTAACCTGCTTTATTTATTACTTTCACCGGTTATCCTTTCCTTGCTGCTTTTGCAGA
This sequence comes from Aleadryas rufinucha, assembly GCA_013397815.1. Taxonomy (NCBI): domain Eukaryota; kingdom Metazoa; phylum Chordata; class Aves; order Passeriformes; genus Aleadryas; species Aleadryas rufinucha. The sequence goes on along the minus strand of VZTH01009545.1, from coordinate 104,514 downwards.
GATCCCTTTCCTTTCCAGGTTTTGCCTCCCTCTGTGTATTCTCCCCTTTATTCCTGTCTCTCTCCATCCCCTTCCCGCTGTTCCAGTCCTTTCTTCCAGCACAAATTCCGTGTCTGCTGCTGCAGCCCATCCCTCCCGGAGCGATGGATCGCTGCGAGGTGCCCGGGTACCCCGAGTGGGAGAGGAGAATTTTCCCGTCCTCCTTCCCCGTGTGGGGAATATGGAAGCTGTCACACACTTCCTCTCCTGCCCAATGATGTGTAGGAGCATAATACATCCCTTTTATTGGGCTCACAGCCGGGCAGAGGAATGAGAGAAGCAGACTAGCAGCCTCCTTCTTCCTCACCCAGAATATCCCAATTTCCCTTTATCACCCCCATCCCAGCTGGGATTTCGAGGAGCCCTCTGGAAAGGCTTAGGCTGTGTCCCTGGGGACAAAGCCCGTGCAGACACAGGGACAGCACTCTCCAGTGACACAGGGATGTGCTGTGAGGCTGCAGGAGCTGTCTCCAGGCACAGGGATGGGCTGGAAAACTCAGCGCTGCTTTTCCAGCCCAACCTGTGCCACTGTGGTGCTGAAATCGAGGTTGTATCCCAGGAGTAGCACTGTCAAACTCTCCAAAAAGCAGCTCACAGGGTTTGCTTTGCCAGGGCCCTGAGCTGGGAGGGGAGGAAGGGACGGGTGAAAACCCACTCAGGATGAGGGCCAGAAGGGCCCTCTAATGAAGGGTGGTGACATGCACAAGGGTTTGTACGTGGTTTAGACACATCCATGTAATTTTCTTTGTTGGTTTTCTTTGTGTGTGATTAAACTTTTAACTTCTGGAGAAAAAAAAGTCATTCCTGGAAGGGCTCTGAGGCGTCCAAACAGCAGGGGCATGGTTGGGGTTTGTGGGCAGGGGCAGTTTTTGGGACCTGGGCTGTGGAAGATCAGAGTACACATGTGATGACAAAGCAAATGACATCCCATTCACACCCTGCACTGCTGATTTATTTGTTGTCATCATCCTGGGAATCTGTGTAGCAAAGCCTCAGCACCGAGGTGATGCAGGGATGGGGTGGCAGACCCTGCCAAAGGGGCACCTGCTTTTGGGGGCAGCACTGGGTCTTCTTGTCCCAACAGAGCAAAGCTCTGGAAGTGCCTGGAGTGCAGGAAATCCTCCCAGGACAGGGAGGTGATGGTGGCCACGTGTCCCTGAATCCCACCTTCTCTGGGCAGAGCAAAGCATCTGGGATGGGCCCCACCACAGCCCCTTAGATGAGAGCATTGCTTTAACACCACAGAGTCTCAGAGTTGCAGTGGCTGACAAAGTAACCCAGATATAATTTTCCTTTGTGTCAGTTCTAGCCACTAAAATTAGTATTAAGAGACACAGAAAGCTCAGTGGAGTTTTCCCAGTTTATCCTGCGGCTAATCTTTTTATATCTCTTTTTTTTTCTCTTCTTTAAAACCAGGGGGAGGGGAAGCCCTTTCATTCCCTGCAGCTGGCATGTCTAAACTCCTAACATATGTGCTTCTTATCCAACATACAGTAGCTTAGGACTTTTCAAAAACACAGAACCCCTGAATCCAATAAAATTGCAAATTTCACTGTATTTCACAATATCCTAAATAAACATGAACAGCGTGCATTTCTCTTTCTGGCATCAAATATTAATCTGTCCGTGGTAGGAAATGTGCTTTCCATCTTGTGTGCGCTCACATTGGGTAAACACTTGGGAGATTGCTATTCCAGACCTTTCATTCTCTCCTAGAGTCAAGAGCATGACAAATTTTTCTCCTAATTACACCTGCCACTGTTTGCCTTCTAATACTGTAAATCCTCCATCACATAGTTTTTCAGATTCAGGATTAGGTTCCTTCTCTGTCATACAAATGATTGGAGGTGCAGTGTGCAGTTAGCAATGCACATTAGGAATGTTTAGGGTGGGTTGTCTCTTTTTCCTAAGTGAGGAATCTGCATGAACAGACCTTGATCCACGTTTAACGTGTGGTGCTGAACCAGGACCTCTGGGTTGGTTTCTCTGGATGTTTGGAACCAGCAGAGCCTCCTCCCTCTGTCTGAGAGCACAGCCCTGTGCTTGGCCCTGCTTTCCACTTTATTTGGCTTTGGCTGATACTGGAAATTATATTATTGCCCTGGTCTCCAAGAGGTGCCTGGCCTCTCTCTGGCTGCAGGGAGGAGGTTTAGCAGAAGGATGTCAGCACATGAGTAATTTCCAGAAATGAAGTAGTCCTGGGAGTGGCAGAGGGTCCTGCTCTGCCCAGTGCTCCTGGGCCACAGCGGGGCCTTCATGGGCACCATGCCCAGAGCAGCTGTGGCTGCCCCATCCCTGGAAGTGTCTCTTGTGTTGGATGGGACTTGGAGCAACCTGGGATAGTGGGAGGTGTCCCTGCCCATGGCAGGGGCTGGGAATGAGATGAACTTTAAGCTCATCATTTAAGGAAAGTCCCTTCCAATCCCAGCCATTCTGGGATTCTGTGATCCCAGGGGCACGTGAAAACCAGGGATGCTTCTGGAGGTTGTGCTGTGTTTGCTTTATTTTGCTCATGGCTGTGAAAGCAAAAGCAGTGAGGAGCAGGCAGTGGGAATGTGTGGAGGCACAGAAGAGCGGTGTAACACTCACCCCAGGCTGCCCTTGCCTGGATCTCTGCTCCGCTTTGCAGGTGGCAGAGGGATGGGGGCAGCAGTGCCTGCTGGATTCCTCCTGCTCTGGCTTTATGTTTAAGTGAAAGCCTCTTGGGCACAGAGGCCGTTTCGCTTTGCTGCCGCAAATCCTCCATTAACGCCTTGCAGCAGGGGGGCCCAGAAATTGGGCCAGCTCCGAGCTAATCGAGAGTTAATACACAGATGATGAGCTGGGAGAGAACCAGTGCTTGTGATATGGGTGAAGGACACGCAGTGAGGAAGAACAGCAGCGGACATGGCCACGGTGTTTGCGTGCCTGCGCTCCAGCTGGCCGTGAAAAGAGTTTGCACGTGACCTTGGGGCGTGTGGGTGTCCCAAATGCAGCGTGTGTGTGACACAGCATGACCCAGGGGACACGGGTGACACACACTGCTCCTGTTCTGAGGTGACACACACTGCTCCTGCCCCGAGGGTAAATGACACGAGTGTGTCAGGGTGCAGCTCCACAGGTCAGGCTGGTGCTGTGGAAGCAGAGGACAGTTTGCGGTATTTTTGGGGTGCGGGAGCCTTGCTGTGCCAGCGCTCGGGGTTCCAGTGCAGGGAATAAATCGAGGGCTTGAGCCTGGAGAGAGGGAGTGAGACAATTCCTTTGATTCCCAGGTAAATGAGCTGAGCTCTGTGTGGATGGATGGAGCAGGAACCTCTCTCTTCCTGCCTCTCCGCACTTGTTTAGCTGATTGCCAGTGAGGCAGTAACTCCTTCCCTCCTAGCAGGCTTCCAAAAGTTACATATTTTTATTGGAAAACTGGGCAGAAGGGAGGAATTTGGTTCATTATAAATCAGTCTCAATTTTCAAAACATAAGTGACAAAATTACCCTCTGCCTGATCCGTTTCACAAGACTTTTTGGCTATTTTGGATTCTCTTTTTCTTTGGGAAGCAGGAAGATTGAGTAAATTTACTTTGTTTGAAAAATTCTTGCTCGCAGGAAAAGCTTTTTATTTATTCATTATATAAAATCCAGTCTTTCTTCTGGCTGTATCCATTCAGGACAGCCCCTTGGAGGCAGCCTGTGGAATGAGCTCCTCCAGCTTTGGATGGGGCGCTCAGTAGATGGGATTTAGGGTTCAAATACTGGATTATTCCTGCACCACAGCACAACTGTGGAAATATTATTTTTGTAGTACATTTAAAATCAAAAATCAGAAGTGCCAGCTTTGCTCCCAGAGCGATCCTGGGGCGGATGAGTCCTGTTGTAAAGCTCCATAACCTCACCACTGATGGAGAAGTGTCCGTGCCACTGCAGAATCCATCCTGCTCTGCTCCAGATCTCTCCCAGTTCTCCAGGAGCAAACGGCAGCCACTGCCACTACAATCCCATTTGTGCCTGGTGGCCATCCCAGCACCTTTTCCAGGGGTGACAGGCACGTTGGGAAGGGCTGGGTGGAGGCCAGCCGGGCACGGCCCCGGTGATTTACAGCGGGCTGTGGCTGTGACCTGGTTGTGACCCCAGCAGAGAGCGAGGCAGCGTTTGGGTGAAACACAAACAAAAGGTTAAATGCTCCAGTTCCCTGCTTAGACAGAGCCAATCGTTCTGAAGAGTCCGTGTCCCCCCTTTAATTGGTTCTTTATTTCAAGTAATATTTCTTCCTCCTGCTCGTGCGCGCTCTCTCCCTCTCCCCTGCACTTGTCCACGCAAACTCGCCCACTCTCCCTCCTTAAAACATCTCAATAGCAGCCACTTTAAAGCCGAGCCGCAGCTCCTTCCTAGCCCTCTTTACCGGGGGCTGGCTAGCATCTCCATCGCACGCGGCACGTTTTAATGAGTTAAATCTCTCAGGGGTCCCAGCGTTCCCTTCCAGGGCTGCGCACGCTGCTGCCCTATTTTTCCGCGGGTGGAGAACGCGGCGCCTGGCACGGGGCTGTGCCTTGGCAGCGCGGGGACAGCCGAGGCGTCCCTCCCTCCTCCCAGCGTGTTCGCTCCGCTCCTGGAACGCCAGTGAGTCACGGACAATATGCTGCGGATCAGCAGCGCAGGGAGCGTGTGCGCCAGGGAGCCGCGAGTCGCAGGAGCATCCCTCGCTTTTGTCTCCTGCCCGCAGCGGCGGGGAGAGGAGAAGGAGAGCTGCGGGCACCTCCCAGCCTGCCGGCTGCCCCCCTCTCCTCCTGCGCTTCCCCAGCAGGAGGAATCCAAATCCCATCAAATCTGTGCGTTGAAAAGCTTCCAGGAAAAGTTACCTTCTCACTGTGCCTACTCTTGCGTCCTCACCCCGCCGTGGGTTTTTTTTGAAAGCGCGTAGGGTAAAGGTAAAATGGGAGTGTTCATGGTTTGTCCTGGCAAAGAAGGATGCCAAAAGTCCCAAGGCAGATGGCTCAGCTCCCAGCCCTGTGGCTAACCATAGGAAAGGGTTAAAATAACCAACATTTAACTCGGCAGACACAGCTCTGCATGTCACACATCCCTCCTTCCAGCTGATCAACTGGCTCCCAGGCAGGCTGGTGACATGCCCGAGATCAGACAGGGAATTTGAGGGGTTTATGCTAAACAGGACCAGCTGTGCTGATCCAAACTGGCTCTCTGTGACCAAACTTCCCCTGTTCTGCAGAGCTGGGAAAGCAAACCAGAAGGAAAAGCCAGGTGTCCTCCCTTGGAGTGGTGTTGGCTGTTCCCGCTGATGAATGAGCGCGGGACGTAAACGTTGAACTTTGATTAATTCCCAGTGTCCAAAGCCCGCTAGAACTTGGCCATTTGGCCTCATTGAAAGCGGCACTCAGATGTCACCGTGATAGGAAAAGCAGAAACCACCTCCAGCAGCAGCAGTGGCTGTAAAACATCGGGAGGAGGAAGTGACAGCTCAGAGTCATCTCACTTCCCATCCCTACAGGGCCGTGCCGGCATAAACCCGCGCGGCGTGAACGGCCCCGCTCCCCGTTACAGCAACAAAGCCGTGATGAATTGAACTAAATGAACTGAGGCACTCCATAAAAAGTGTTTGCCTTCATTTTAGTCCCGGAATCGGAGTTTATGAAGTCGTTGTTGAAGATAAATAGGAGCTGCTGCAATAAGTTGAAACTGGTTTAGAAAGCTGTAGGTCCCTATCCCAGGAAGGGTGGTTTTCTCACCTCGGAGTGCTTCTGTTTTCCTTGGGATTGTTTATGGTTTCAGGCTCAGGCTTGACCTGAAGCATTGAAAATGCTAATGACATTTCAAAGGAACATCGTGGATTTATGATCCTGTCATTTCATTCAGAGGTTTCCAAATGCCAGATCAGACATTAATTTCTGTTATTTGCTGGTGAGCAGGTCAGTGGGATCCTCAGAATGTGCTGAGAGCCAGGGAAGGGATGCCCAGGCTCCTGTGCAGGTGCTGCCTTTGCCCATCCTGCCAGGATGCTCAGATATTGAATTTGGTACAGAGGGGCCCTACACACTTTACTCCCTGTCCTATACCAAGCTCCACAAACCAACACTGAATCAAACACAAGAGGGGAAAACCTCAGTCTCCTCCCAGTTTGTCCCCTTCAAACCATCCAACAACACTCTGGTTGAAGTGAGGAGTTGGATTTGCCTGCTCAGAGCTGAGGGTTCCCACCTTCCCCAGCACAAAGCCATTGCAATTCCCCAGGTGAATATTTGAGATAGATGCACATATGTACAGAGCTTTTCAGAATATTGTAATTATATTTATCTTCCTGCTCTTGCTTGTAATTTTTTTTTTTTTGTGGTGGAAGATTAAAGCCAGTGTTTTACGATCCAGGCTGCTCCTCTCCATCCCCTTGCAGCAAACTGGCAAGATGTTGTCACTTGTGTCACTCACATTTGTCAGTTTAAAGGTGTTGCCCTGCTCACAGCAGCAGCAGCCTTTCCCTGCAGTAAATTAACACCGAGGCATCCCTGAGCTCCCTCCTCCTGCCCCAGGGACACTTGGCCACTGCTTGGGCTCCAACTGGTGCTGCACAACTTCTCCCAGAGCCTCAGCACCCTGGGCAGCCTCAGGAGCACCACACAAGCGGTTATGGGGTGCTGGGGTCCTTCTGGAGGAGAGGATGGGAAATAATTGCGGTTCTAAAATAAGCACTCGCCGGCTCGTTGGTGTTAATGAGTGAATGGGATTTAATTAATTTGGTCCAGCAAGTGGGTCACCGGTTTCCTCAGCCAGAGAAAGGTGTCGTGGATGGGGAGCACAGCAGAGGGTGCTGCCCCTTAAATAAGCATTTCTGGTTTCATACAGAGAGTTTGCTGGGCTTTTTGGTGGCTTTGCAACCTACTGAAGGCACTTGGCTGCTGCACCTTCCAAGGCACCAGATAAGAAACTCAGTGAGGCCAATGTGGTTTGTGTCTGGCAGCCAAACCCTGCATCACCCAGCATGGATCATTTTAGCTTGTGTGAAAACAAAATCCCCCTCTTCAGAGCCCCATTGCAAAGCAATAAACCACCCCCTCCTCCCAGCCCTGCTGCCTGTAAACAGAGCTAATGCAGCCACAAATGCTGCTTCCCGAGGATCCCGAGTGGAACCCAGGGACCGAAGGGATGCAGCTCCTGCCTCAGCTGAGATTTCTCACTTCTGCTCGGTGTTTCTGACTCGAGCTGGTTTGTATCCGCCACCTTTTATTTAAACATAGGAGGTTTTTTAAAATTTAAATTAGATCTCGGAAAATAGATACTGTGCACCTTTGTGTTGGTAAGAAAAAGAAGTGGTGTCATTCATGTCAGATAATTGGTGGTTTTAGCTCTCTGCAGAATAAATTACAGCAGTCATATAATGGCCTTTCATCCAATCACTTCTCTACTCCAGATCTAGACTTGAAATGAGGTTTGTTGAAAACATCATTTCAGGGATTATTGACCACAGCAAAACCTTGTTGTACATGTTCTTTGTATGTATTGAAAATGCACGAGTTAAAAAGGTAATAGTTGGTGCTTTGCCAGTGAATTGGAAGCTGCTCCCCGGGATCAGCGGGAGGGATGAGGCTCTGCTGGGGGGGGACACATTCAGGGTCTCCTCTCCCTCCAGAGAGAGGATGGGAGTGGGGGCTCGGGGCACTGGGAGCCACTGGGAAAGAGCCTGTGCCACCCTTGGGATGGTTTATGGGCTCCAGTGCTGCATTTAGCAAGGAGGACTTCACTGAGCCCATTTGTTTGACCAATGCCCAAACTGCTGGGGGTGTTTTGATGTCTTTGCCTTCCAAACTCTCATCCTCTGTGTGTTTAAATGCCCATGGTTCAGGCAATATGCAAAAAGGCAGCGTGGGTGTGATGAGGGAGTTGCACAGGTCACTTTTTAGGGCTTGATTGCCTTTTTTATATCCGTACAGCCCCTCGTGCCTGCAATCCCTGTCCCTTCCTGCGGCCCCTCGGCAGTGCAGAAGTGCATTAGGATAATCTTCTACCAGGTGCCAAGGAGTTCAAACCAATCTTTACGTGGGAAAAGGTTAAAAGACAATGTGGTCATAATCTACAAATACCAACTCAGGGAAGAGTAAGAGACAGTAAAAGACTCTAAAGCTGAACAAGAGGAAAAATAAAACATACAGCAAGGTTCCGTGGTTGGGAACTGATGGCAGAGAAATTCAAATGAGAATTGAAGTGTGTGTTTTGACAGTCACAGTAATTAACCATTGGAGAAAATTGCCAGGGGATATGGTAGATGCTCCATCACTCACAAGTCTTATAAATAAAGGCTGAATGTCTTTATACAACAAAATGCTATTTACTGGGGGAAAGAGCAAAGTTGTGGATGAGCCACTGGAACTGTGTCTGGTGAATTCCTGGGTGTGAGGCCAGGCTGGAGGCCAGGCAGGATCAGCTCAGTGGATCTTGCTGGCTGTTAAATCCAGGGATCTGCTGGTCCAGAGGTCTGGATTTTGGGCAGTGCAGACCCCAGTGGTGCCTTGCACTCTTTCAGTTATTTCTTTTCTGCAAGAATTCAGGGGCTTGATGGCTCTGACCTGAACTAAGCCCTGGTTGAGGAACGTGATAGTTCCCACCAAAGCTGAGCTGGTCCTGCAGCACTTGTAGAGTTGGATAATTGATCATTTTCTTGTCTAAGGATCCAAGTACCCGCAATTTGGTCACCTCTGTCTGCTGTAGCATGCCCTGAAAGGATAAATTCTTGGAAAACAGTCTTTTCCTTTTATATTATTTGCTCCATTTTCCCACTTATTTCAATCTCGTCCGTAACCTGACAACCCAGGTGATGGTTGTGGAGCAGCAGCCGTTCTCTAAAGTGAGCCAGGAGGGACTGGATTCCCAGCTTTGCACAGGGATGATGGAATTGAGGCTTGGCAGACTCCTGAGCAGCTCAGGGAACTGCAGCTCCTCCTGGTTCTCTCACTGTTCAACTTCTGTGCTCGGGAAAGTTCCCTGAGCTCCCGCCTGAGCCCGAGAGGGAAGAGCCTGCCCAGATGCTCTCGATCATTTATTTCAATTTCCCCCTCTGACAATTTCGTGATGGGCTGCAGGAGGGGAGGGGACACCTCGTGTCTGTCTTTGTGCCGGGGAAGGGCTTTTCCTGCCTCCTTGTTTTCCTTTCAACCCAACGGCCCGGCTCCTGCCAGGAGCTGGATGCTGCTCACACCAGAGCCGCGTGTTCCGCGCTGCTCTAAACGAATCCCGTATCCTTTTATATCCCTGCGAGTGCCGCCTGCTCCGTGCGTGTTTCAGCACTCGATTGCTGTCTTTTATGTGGCTGCTGCTGCTCCTGGAGCTAACGGGTCCTCTGCCTCTCGTCTGCCAACCCACCGTGGCTGCCTCCCATTTCCCTCCTGCTGCAGCCTTCAGCTGTTTGGAATTTGCTTCCAAAATGCACCGAGTGTGTATTTCTTTTTTTTTTTTTTTTTTTTTTAAATCTCCAGATGGATACTCGCTGTTCCCAGTTTCTTTTAAAGCTGTATCGTTTGGGGAGAGCAGCTTGTGGCTCCGAAGGAAATAATAGAGACAGGGTGGAAAAAAAAAATAATCCCTGTCTTTGCTTCTGGCTGGAGTTCACACCCAGCAGATCAGGAGTAAAATCCCAGCACTCAGAATTGCAAAAATTCTCCAGAAACAGAAAATATTTTTACCTTTTCTCCCTAGTTTGTAGTGTTTGGATCTATGGCAGGATGTCTGAAACAATTATTCCCCATATTCCCATTGTGAATCAAAGGGACTTCTGAGACATCTAAAGGCAAAAAAAGCAGTGAAACAGTAAAAGTCTGAGAATTACCAAAAATTCAGCTATGCAGGTTAACCCTTGTGATTGTGGCATGGTCCAAACCTTTTCCTGAATGGAAAATGCTGCAGTTTATTGAGCAAAGAAAGGAGTGAGGGCTTTGTTGGGAGGGAGCCCCAGTGGCAGGTCCCAGGTGCTGATGTGTGTGTGGACATGGAAGGGAAAAACACCCCTTCAGGAGCATCAAATACGGTCCTTTTTGCAAAGTCAGGTTTCATTCAGAGGTTTAAAAAAGGCATACCCGTAGTTTTGGAAGGTGTGAAGAGTTACGGGATGAGGCTGGGACCCAGCGGGGAGAGCCCCAAACCAGAGCAAAGTTATAAACCCTGCCAAGAGGGACGGGCTTGAGAGGAAACCTTGACCCTTCCTGAGGCTTCCAGGTGCTGCTCTGGCGACAGGCTGGTCTTGCTGTGGACTTCATTAGGCAAAGGGAAAACGTCTTCATCCTCCCCGGCGCTCCCGGGGGAGCCGGGTTAATAGGAACCAGAGCACGGCAGCGCCGGGACTTTGTCAACTCCGGAGAAACAAACCGCGATTTGATTGTTCCCTCCACGAGGAGATCGGGGCCGAGATAGGGTCCAGCTGTCCAGCCATCTAGGAGACTAATTAGTCCAATTAATTAAGAAGTTGCTCCGTGTTTCCCCAGTGTCACATGGGGCTCTGAGAGAGAGAGTGACAAGGGTGTAGAGAGCGAGAGGTCATAGGGAAAGCTTAATGTCTGTTGGGGTAGATACACAGTAATTAAGTGACAATAGACAGGAACTTTGCTGCTAGAAGAGTGCTAATTAAAACCTGTAGGGTCCTGTTCTCCCTCTGGGGATGCAGCATGTGCCCCTCTACCCCACTGGCCTAAAGGGGACCTGTTTTTAGGTGCAATTTACCCTGTTTGGGTGACAAGTCTTTTACTCCGTGGCTCTTGCACAGGGGCCATTTAATACATGGTGGACATGCCCAGGATCTCAGGTGGCTTCTTAGACCTCGGGAACATCTGTGGGGAAGTGAGGTTAGGTCCATTTTAGGGGTGGGAAGATGAGGCCCGAGCAAGGCTCCTCCACAGCCAGGGATCCAGGAGGGGAGCTCAGCACCATCCTTCAGCAAGGAGCGTCTGATTTACTGGGGACCTGTTCAGTGAGGCTTTCTGCGGGGAGCTCTTGGTTTATGTGCTTAACTCTGTGTCCTGGGTCCTTCTTATGGCCCAGGAAGATCCCTTCTTCCCCAGGGTGTGGGTTGGAGGCACCCCAAGGCCGTGGGCAGCCCTGCAGCCAAGAGGACACGCGATGACACCGAGCAGGATATTCGCGTTTCCTCTGCCTGTGCTCTCCATTCTTCACACCCACAGCAGGGAGATCCATCCTCGGCTGAAACCTAAGCAACAAATGTTAACATTTCATTTTAAAACCTAAGCCAATCCACTTTATAATCCAGACACGGCGTCCTGAGTGAGCATTGCTGTTGGATAATCACACAGTGGTGTGGCCTTTTGCCCCTGTGCCTCGCACAACACACCCGAGGCATGAGATTAGGCTCCAATAATAACACACCCCGTTGTGCCTTTTTGCTCAATTGATAAACCTGCTGTATTAGGAGATATTGTCATAAAACTGAATGGCACCCTGTAAACCTGAATCACTCTCTCTTCCATGTAGCCAGGGAATTAGATGTTCCAGCTCCTGTCTTGGCTTTATTTCATGTCCCCAATATGCAAGAGACTATATAAGCTGCTGCTTTATTGTTTTTAAAACACTATGAGCAACGCTGGTGCTGTATAAATATCTATTTTATATACTTTGATTCCTGTCTCACTCACTGCTGTGGAACCACGCAGGTCGTTTTTGGTTTAAATCTTGCCTGGGAAAGGAGAATTTCCCCCTTTTTTTCCTGCAGAGAGCACGTGAGGGGAGACGCTGCCGCTGCGCGTGGAGCTGAGTTTCCTGTTGCTATTCCAGGTTATAAATGTGCAAGAGGCACGTTGCCAGAGGCACTGTCCGTGCAAGGTGCAGGTTTCAGCCCTTTCCCATTCTTGCTGCTCGAGCTGCAATTCCCTAAACAGAGCAGAGATGGGGAGAACGCTGCGGCTGGGGGCGATGCCTTGGGAAGGTGGCAGACTAGAAGCAGGCTGGTTTTTCACTACGAACGCATCTCCCATCCATCCATCCATCCATCCATCCATCCATCGCTCCCCACCTTGTGAGTTCCCCCTCCCGGTCAGGACGAGTTGAGGTCGGGAGCGGCGGGATCGCGGGAAGCCAGCGGATTTCCACGGCAGAGCCGCGGCTCCAGAGCGCGGGATTAACAAAGCGGCAGCCGCGGGGGCCGCCGGGGCTCCGCGGAGCTGCGGCCACTTCTCCCCGGGTCCGGCCCTCCCCGGGCTGCGGATTAACCAGGAAGTGATACAAAAGGCACATATGCTCCTGTGTCCAGTCCTGTCTATTCATATGTGTGTTACTTAGCCTAATAAGGATTAGACTTAATGAATTGGAAGGAGTTAACAATATAAAGAGGCAATAGAAAAAGGCCTAAGTAGTCGTAATTCCATTTCATGTAGCTTTGGTGTTGCTTTGCTTTCAGCGAATAGGTGTAATCCTCTTTGAAATCAAAGGTGGTACAAAGTATGAATTTAAATTTGACATTTACAGCTCCTGTAAGATTTAGTATTCCAGAAAGGTTTGCTCTTCAAGAGGAAAAAAAAAAAAACAACCCATGCCATCTGCTCTCCAGGACCGTCCCTCCGCACGGCTCCAGCACAAAAGTTTCATGGCAGTGGGGCTGTTCCAGCAGGAGAAGTGCCGAGGCCTGGGGATGGGCAGCAGCTGGAGTTACACCTCTACCCTTTGCTTTGAGGATTGATTTGGGTTGATTTGTTTTAACTCCATTAGTTTGCAAAATGGTGAATGTCATGAATTTCTGTATGGGCAGTGGGAGCTGCAAGTCTCAGTCATGACTCCTACCTTCCATCCATCCCCACCTTCCATCCATCCCCACCTTCCATCCCTCTGGAGGCAGCAGTGGCCTCCCAGTCTGTGTTCCCAGTTTGCCCCATGAGTGACACTGTTGTGCCCCAAAACCTGCAGCAGAAAACATCTCCGAGAACATTTAAAAGCACAGCTCCCATTTGGACCTTGCAGTGCTTTTGCTGTGTGCTCATCTTCAAACACATCAGGTTTCCCACACCTTTGGAGCATCATCCCTGGGGAAAGCCCAACGTGGCACTGCGGTGGTTGGGAAACAGGAAGCTGAAGTGGGGGAAGTTGGGGTGTTTGAAGTGGCAGAGATCGATGGGCTGGGGGTGCCAGCCTCACTCCCCCTGTACAGTGTGTGCATCAAAGCTGTCCTCCAAGATATTTTTTCCTTGCTCCTGAAAGCAGACAGGCTCTGCGTGGAGGTGTCATTTGCTGCCTGTCCCTTATGTCATTGATTTTTAAGTCGTTAATTAACGCTAGGTGTCAGCCTGGAAGATGAATTCTGGCCCTACTCTCCCTTCTCTTTTGTTTTTTGGATTGTAAATGTTATAGATCGACCATGATGGAGGGATGAGGGGTCAAAGGACATGAGAGCATCTCTGCATATGTGCACACAGTCCTCCCGAACTGCCCATCTGTATCACTCAATAGATGGGGACGGGTGGCGGGGGGGACATCCCTTTTGTTGCCTGTGTCACTTCAGATAGAGACATAGCAGCTCGGGATGGATGGCGTGGCCCTGTGTGTGTGCACATGCGCTGCAGGGGAATGTCCTCGCTGCCCAGCTGGGCCAAATTTGGGGTTGGGGTTGGGGTTGGCTTTTCTTCCCTCAGTGGAAGGAGCGGCGAGGAGGCAATGCCACTTGAAAGGCAGATTTAAACAACCGGAGCCTGCACAGCCCCTGGGCGGGATACTGAGGATAAAGGACAGCAAAGCATCCAATTTGTGTGGCAGGAGCCGTGTGTTGGGCAGGAGGGCATTCCAAAGGGTTAAGGAAGCAGGTACTGCAGGATTTGGGGATTTGTGGTCCATTCCCCAAACCCCAAAATAGGGTGTTCTTCAAAAGTCTCTTCAGAGACCCCAAGGGCAAATGTTACCTTTACTGGGGGTTGCCAGCAGTGTTCCCTTGTGTCATGGTTTTTCCTTTCTGCTGTATTTTGCTCACTGACCATGGAGGAAAGAGCTGCATTCTCCCACTTCTCCTCCTTCCCACCTCCTTCAGCTCAAGTTCACCTCCTGGTCCCTTCTTCCTCCGGCCTCTCCAGAAAACATCTCCCCTCGGAAGTAACACAAACAAGAGGGCTGAGCGGGAGGAGAAGCCGTGCTGCTCTCTGGAAGTTTGGGACGTTTGACTTTCTGGGGACTGTTGATTGACTGATTGATGATGCTGTAAAAAAACCCCACAACTCTGGGAGCGTAAATCGCAGATGGGCTTCGGAGGGGGCGGCGCCGCATTTTCCCACACATGGATCCAACCCGGGCTGAGCTTGTTTTCCACCTTGGAAGCTGATCCAGCCACACACACACTGCTAATCCACTGTCCCCTCACTGTACTGTAAATCAATGGCAGGTCACTCGTGCAGCGGCTCCGGACTCTGGGGTTAAGAGCGGGCTCAGCCCCGGTGGCTCCAGGTCACTGCGGCGTCACAGCCTCCGGGGTGATGCGATCCGGGCTGGGATTTGGGGGTAAGCTTTTATTAAGTGGGACAATAATATCTGCCGTGGTCAGAAGGGGTTTTGTGGGAGAGCTTTGGGTTGTGCAATTAATCATTAACTGTGTTTCGCTCCTTTTTCCTCTTCCCAGAGGACACACGGAGCAGAGCTGAGGTCATGGAAAGTCCTGTGCCCAACAGCCAGCTTTCACTGTCCCTCCTCCTCTGCTGTTTTGGGAATCTTAGAGTATTTCTATAGTTCTGATAAGTTTTTCTCATCCTGCCTTACTTTTTCTCCTGAGGATTTCTCATTTTCTGCATATTTCCTCCTTTTCCATGTGTGTATCCATGTGAAGCAACACAGATATACAGAAAAAATATAGAAAGTTCTTAAATCGCTGTTATTACGAACTTGAGCTGTGGCTCCTGTCAGTCTATAAAAATCACTCAGGTCTTGCAGGAGGCTCCTGGGGTAATGTCTGAAATTTGGGAGTAGAGGGTTCAGGCAGGATTGGCAGATCTGGGCATGACAAAAATCCACACCCAAAGCAAATGTCTGACTTTGTTTCACTCCCGGAAAACACAAACCTGGCTGAACTCCTCAGTCCTGTGGACTTGTGTGTGAGCTCATGGGTTTGGCTGAGAGCAGAAGGATCCCCCTCTGTGGCTGAAGTTCACCCCTGTGCATAAAATCTCTGCAAAAGCAGGTCTCTGCTGTCTCCCAGCCTCTGGGGACACTGGTCTGAGCCATGGGGGTGACCCTGGGGACGATGTGTCCTGTCCTGCATGAGCATCCCACGGCAAAGTGCTGCATGGAGAGAGGCTCTCCTGTAAAGCCAAGGAACAGAGAGCAGCAAGGGACACGTTCCCTTAAATCAAACACAGCCAGGCCCTGTTTCCAATAGGACACTGGCTCTGGAAAATTTACAGTATGCTTGGTTAAGGCGAGTCATTTTATTCCGTAAGCAGCGCTGCACCGTGGGGTTATTGCAGAGCTGCCAGCAGAGGCTGTAAATATCCCTGGACAACAAAACTATTCATTAAAGAAATGTACCCTCAGCCGTCCAGCCTTAAGTTTGCTGACACTTAAATCCCCCTCTCTAATGGTGCTCGTTATTGAGGCTGACTGCAGCCATACCCCTGCAGCTCCTGCTGGACGGGAAGATGGGGGATGATCTGTGGGAATGTGTAACCTCTCCCTCAGCTGATTCCTGCCTTCCCTCTCCTGTCAGTTGTCCATAGCAGGGTGTCCTTGTTACCCCCTGCACCCTCCAGCCCATGGCGTGGGGTTCATGCTGGTCCCTCAGCCCGGGTCTTTCATCCAAATCTTTGCTATTTTCCCCGTTCAGAGCGCGCTGTTGTTGAAGTGACATCTTAATGCCGGTTATCTGATGGATCTGTTACCTGTCTGCCTACACAGGGGTGAGGGAAAGGGATGAGAGAATCCTTTAATCGTTGCAATTGGAGAAATACAGCTTAGGCAAACCTCTAACAATGAACAACAGGGACAGGACCCAAGGGAATGGCTGGAGCTGTGTCAGGGAGGGTCAGGCTGGAGATCAGGGAAAGGTTCTTCCTCCAGAGGGTGCTGGGCACTGCCCAGGCTCCCCAGGGAATGGGCACGGCCCCGAGGTTGCCACAGCTCCAGGAGTGTTTGGACAGCGCTGCCAGGGATGCACAGGGTGGGACTGGAGCAACCTGGGATAGTGGAAGCTGTCCCTGCCCATGGCAGGAGGTGGAACTGGATGTGCTTTAGGGTCCCTTCCAACCCAAACCACTCTATGATTCTATTATTGTATGATCTGAGGAGTCTTTTTAACGTGGAAAGAACTCCTCCCCACATAATTCAGCACTTTGTACCGGTTCCAGAGCAAAAAAAAATATTGTATAAATAATAATTAGCAGTAACAAATGTGGAGATTTAAGGGAGACATGCAGGAGCAACACTTAAGGGACAGACAGGGCATCTTTCATGGGATGTGTTAACGAGGCAAAAATTGATTGCGCAGCGTCGTTTGGGGTGGACGCGCCTTCCCCGAGCAAACGCCTGTAACAATTTTTATCCTGGTCTGGAAACAACTTCCTGCCCTTCCATATTGTGGCTCTCATAAACAAGTGTTGTGTTTAAAAAGCCTGTGTTAAACTGTGTTAAGTAATGTAAGCAAACACCACATGTGCTGCATGGCGATCGGGGGTGCTTTGCATACTGATTTGTGGCTCTGCCTCCGCCGCTCCTGGCACCTGATCTTTCTTGCAAACGAGGCTATTTTGCCTCAAGGGTTCTCTACCGATTAAGTAATAAATAAATAAGGATAAAATGGGCCCAGCCTTGCCTAAAATAATTTTGGAGGTTAAAAAAAGAGAAAGATGGAGGGGGTTGCTATCGATCCGAGCTATTAAAACATCGCGGCTACTTTTCTGCATTAAATGGCAATAGGTTTGGGAGGGGAATATGGAGGGAAAGAGTGAAAAATAACAACAGTGCATGAGATGGAGGGCTTTATTTGCTAGCAGGGATTGGTTTGTTTGTTTAGTTTTTTCTTGGCTGTTCCTTACTATCCACCACGTGCTTGCAGCAATGTAGCAGATTTCCCCGAACTTGGTTCCCTCTAATGAATGTTGCTTTTTAAATCGGGCTTGCAGAAGTTTATTTTTGGAAGCCCAGAAAGGAATCCAGCCCTAAATCCCTTTCTTCTTAAACTCTCAGGTTCCAGGGTCTGGCAGGCCAAGCGCACAGGTTTGTCTGATGTATTAAACCTGACACCCTCTTATCTAACAGCCCTCAGATGGTCCCTGCGATAGCCCTCGCTGATAAGCTGCCGGGGCTGGTGCTGCTTTTCCTCCAGTTCCTGTGCCCTGGCATCTCTCACCCATGGCCAAGAGAGCAGACAGTGTCCCCAGAGAGGTGGGTGAGCTGCCACCAGCCTTTGCAGCTCACCCAGAGGTGCCTGTTCCATGCAGGGGTGCTCAGGGAGGAGAGGGCTTTGGGGCGATGCTTTTTGTTGTGTCTCACCTGAGATCTGGGAGGTGTTGCTTTATCTGCCAGAGGGCAGGGGTAGATTAGAGATCGGGAAGAAATTCTTCCCTCTCAGGGTGGTGAGACCCTGGCTCAGAGAAGCTGTGGCTGCCTCTGGATCCCTGGAAGTGTCCAAGGCCAGGTTGGACAGGGCTTGGAGCAACCTGGGATAATGGGAGGTGTCCTTGCCCAGGGCAGGGGGTTGGAACAAGATGGGATTTAAGATCTCTTCCAACCCAACCCATTCTGTGATTCTGTGAACTGTCTCACATGAAAAGATGCTCAGGCACAGAGGTTTTGCCCACGGTGCTGCTGTGGGCTCGTCTCCATCCCGTGGTCCCCCGTCCTCCGTGCCCCCAGCTGTGAGAGCAGCTCAGCTTGAGCTACAGAACAACTGCAAAGCTCTGGCAGGGTTGGCTGTGATCTGTGTTTGGAAAATAAAAGGAGAGCAAACTCTATAATATTTTATAGCTTCTGCCATGGCGGTGTCACACCCCGCTGTAGCAACCGCAGTGCTCGGCTTGACGTGAAGGGTAAGCCAAGGGCAGGCAAAAAAAAAAAAATCCTTGTTTTTTAATATTATTAAACTTCAAGTATTCCAAGTTGCTACAAATAATAAAGAGTAAATTTAAAAGGGACTGTGAAAAATGGGGCAATGAACATCTGTGCTATGTTGATTTATCTGGCAAAAATAAGCAGAGGAGTGAAAGCAGGAGCAGGAGCAATTTCTCAGGCGTGTTGGGTTGGTGCAGGGACGTGTTCGCTGCATGGCAAAGAGCAGCGTGGGGCTGGGGTGAGAGGCCAGACCCCAGCCTCTGCTGCTGGAGCCTCTGATGTTAATCTTGGTGATGGGGAGGGAAATATTGACAGCAGGATGGTGCTCTCTGCCTTGAATGACAGGCCATATGTTTGTAAAATAGTCTGAAGTACCAAATAGAAAAGGCCTGGGCGAGTGGAGAGAGACGTATTTTCTCTTTACATGTAAAACTTCCAACTCTTGGCAGGAGCCCAGCAACAATTAATCAGCAGGAGCCTTTTAGAAAGGCTCTTCCTAGGAAATAAGGGTACAGAAAAATCCTTTAAATTAAACATAATTTAAAACAAAGTAGTGTGTCAATAGGGGGAAAAAAAAAAGAGAATGGACTTGCAATAAATACAGATTACTTGGTATAAATCCATCACGCCTGATCCTGTCTGTGCCGCCGTGGCTTTCTTGGCATCGGATTTTTGGCAGGGATGAGCAGAATGGAAGATCCAGGGGTACCCCAAAGGGCTGTGGGCAGTGAGAGGTGGGAGCAGAGCGGGGTGGGAGCCCCAGGAGCTCCCTGGAAGGGAGCAGGGCTCTCACCATGCAGCAGTGAGCAGGAGAAATGCTGCTGGGGGGAGGGAGAGGAGGAGGAGGAGGAGGAGATCGGATTTCTAAGCACCCTTGAAACCAAAGCTGCACTGTTTATAAACTTCCATAAATATTAATTGATATTTAATAAGGTAGGCAAACACAAGGGAAAGTATTGTTTTGGCCAACTCCTACACAGCGATCCCAGCCAAGCGTGAAAGAGTTTGTGTAACTTTCCTCGGGGGTTAAGAGCAGGTCACGGAAGGTCCTTTTTCCTGGCCGCTGTCCCAGCTTTTTAAGCTATAAGGGAACACAGGAGGCTCCTGGGAACTGAACCCAAATACCTGCTGGCTGCAGGGTGAAACTCCTCGGCTGCAGCGAGCGGGCATCGCCGCCCCGCAGCCGGCCCTGCCGGGGCTTTCCGGGGGGATTAGGCTGGAAAGGGGGTGACTGTTTTGTCAGATGGGCAGGCTGATGAGCTAATCACGGCTGTTAATTGATATGCTTTCCCACATAACTTGACAGATCAAACAGGTGGTGAATGGCCCTCACCCTAATTCACATCGGGCTGGCGTCCCGGATCCGGGCTCCGACTCGTGCAGATAAAATGACAGGGAAACAGGTCAATGTGCAAAAAGGACAGGCTTGGTGCTCACCAGAGCTCCTCGATTCCCACCAACCCTCCTCTGGAATACAAGGCCCTTACACGGCTTCTTTATATAATCCTCACCACCAAAGGGTGGAGCAAAATTCAAGGGAATGCGTTTCCTCCGATGATTTTCGGTGACTTACTGAGGTTTTGCTGCCAGCTCCAGAGAAAAGAATCATGAAAGTATTTAAGTTTTATTTCTCATTCTCCCATCGTGCATGGGCTGATTCATGGATTTGCACCGAGACTTAGCGGAAAAATCAATGTCAAATAGAATGGAGGCTGATATTATAAAATTAAGATCTAAGATTTTCTGGCCGTAGAGCTACACTCGGAGTCAATCTGTTACAGGGACTTGCAGCGAGTTCATGGGGAAGTGGGGGCAGAAATGAGTCTCTTCTTGCCAGCTCCTCTTCCAGAAATGTGGGAATGCTTCCAAGCTCGCTCCACACCTGGGCCAGCACCCAACTCCTCCTTGCTGTTGGCAAGGTCGAGCTTCCGAAACCACCACCCAATGGGATATTTCATTACTCCTGTACATGGGGAATAGCCAGTTCTGTAGGGAAATATCTCCCCTGAACCCACAGCTGGAATGCCAGGGCTCTGTTCCATGAAAAATCTCATTTTGGAGTCAATGGATGCAACACCTCTTCTGGTTGCTCCCAATTTCAGGCCATTTCTGAGATTTTTCTTCCCAGGGAGGGAGGGAAGCAGCACAGTGTGTTTGTTGGCCAGGTGCTGAAATGGCCTTTCAGAGTCATTCCCCAAGCACTGAAAGCAGCCAGGACCCTTCTCCCTGCAAACTGCAGGATTGTTGGAGTGGAGGGAAAAGTAGATCCGTCAGAAGAACATCACAGCTCCTGGGCATCGACAAAAAGTTGGAGACTTTATGGAGTTTGGGGTGGAGTTATGTTTTGCCTTTCCTCTTTCTTTTCTATTTCTGTTTTTGGAGGTGGAGAAGGAGTAATCTTGTCATTTAGGCAGATGCACTTCCCAGCTGGTGAGCACCTCTCCAAGTTGTACCTTGCTTGGAAAGCACATCCAAAAACCAACGCTGATTGCAGGGCCAAACACCACTACAGACAAAGGCAGCCCTACAACAGCCAGTATCGAGTTCACCACTTTTAATTACAACACCCCACAGCAGAACTTTCACAAAACATTTTTTATCCATGTGTAAAATTGAATTAAACGAGCAGACCCCTAAAGAAAGCCCTGCCTTTGTCCCAGCAGAGTCTGGTGTTCCCCACTCTTCCACGTGGGCTGTGCCTCTGGATTGACAGGGGTTGCCTTTGATGGGAGGCAGATGGAAAAGGGAAATGTAGGGATTAATCCCTCTGTCCCGGATGATGCAGCAGCGCGAGCAGGTGGCGGGGAGGCCGAGCCCTTTCCGTCTCTCACTGTGCCGCGGCGCCGGCCCAGCCCGCGGCAGGGGTGTTATGTGATATAATGGGGAGATGGGAACAGCCAGGGAACTTCTTCCTTTGTGTTCCAAAGGCCACGATGGCATCTTTATTTGATAAAGGAATTGGATTATGTCTAATCCCCGCACTTGGAGGCGTTTTATTACTCAGAAAACACTTCCTTCAAAGCGCCTGGGCTGTGGCAAGCGGGGTGTGAAACACCGCTAGTGGGAGAGGCGATGCCAAGTTTTCCAGGGATGAGCAGAAATCCTCGGATCCTTTCCTGGGGGCTGCGTTCAGATTTAAGGCATTTTTTGGATTAAATTCTAAAATCGAAGCCAGGCTGTGCCTTTTAATGAGCATCTGATGAAGAGCCCAGAGCTGGAGCCACCCGGCCTGTTCACCAGGTGCTTAAACCAGTTTATGCTCCCATCCAGGATATTGTGCAGGAATTTAGATTCTTTCATAACGAATAATACATCCATGAAATGTGAGCCCTGTAAATTTAGGGAAACGAGCTGTCAAGTGACCCAAGGAGTAAAATTGAGGGGGTGAGTGCCATGAGCACAACACAGAGCACATTGTCTCGGGAACTTCCTTTGGCACCGGTGATGGGACACACTTGGCAGATCAAAATAAAAGCTCAAAGTAGGGAAGAGGAATGATGTGGCCGGAGAGCATTCAGTGGTTTGGATAATTTCTAATGCCATGACAGGCCTGTAAACCAGGAGGTGAACTCTCCTGGACCTTGGGAGGCTCCTGTGGGCATTTTGGAGGAACATGGGTCACAGAGCTCCCAGTTGCACCAAAGCAGGCTCAGCAAACTTCCTCAGAGCTGCAGGTCAGGTCCCTTTTTAGTCCCTGCACTCTTCTATTCTCCGTGTCCTCACAGCAGAAGTGCTTCCAAGGGTTGTCTCATTTCAGTGGTCAAAGTTCCCAAGCCAAAATATCTGCTGAGTTTTGTTACTCATGCTGGGAGGAGAATCCTCCCTCATCCTGGGGAGCTCCAGCCTTTCAAACCGAGGTAATCCCTCCCTGGAGCCACCGAAACCAAACCCTGTGACCTCAGCAGACATTTATCACCACCTGAGGGCTGGGCAAGGTTCACTGAACTTCAAGCAGGGCTGGGAGTGGGTGGGAGCTGGGAGAAACTCTCTGGTTTCATCTAGGGCTGGCACTGAGTTTGGAAGCTGCAAGGTCTCCCAGGCTCCAGGAGAAGCTAAATGCTGCTTTTTCCAGAGGAGACACAGAACTGGGATCATGGTGGATGTTTGAGGGGGCTGATTTCATCAACTCCCTCTTAAATCAGTGTTTGCTTAGGGAATGTTCTAGGCCAACTTCTCCTCTACTCATGGGGGAGGAAGGAGTAGTGGGAGGTGTCCCTGCCCATGAGACGGGCTTGGAATGAGACGATCTTTAAGATCCTTCCAACCCAAACCACTCCATGATCCTGTGAAGGAGGAGGGAGCTTCCCTCACCCCAGGTGCCACAGTTGTGTGCTGGGGTCCAAGCTCACCTTTCCAACCCTTGGACCCAAAAGCTTCTCCTTGCTCTCCCTGCCCTCATGGGAGATGTGGAGCCTTCTCCTCGCTGACCAGTGGCCAAAAGCAGAGCTGCCTTTTATTCCTGAGTATTTCACTATACAAGTGCTTTTGAAATAAGGAAAATCGGGGGGAAATTGCAGTGGGCTTAGCAGACAAAATTGAGCAGTTGGCTGTGGCAAGGCATACAGTGCTTAAATGCAAGAGCTGATCTAATCGTTGTTCTCGAGGAAGCTTTTTGCTGCATTTTAGCACACAAAGCTTTTCGTTTTCTCTTTTGTGGCTTGAGCTGCTATTTAAGAAAGCAAAAATCAATAAACCTTTCCAGCTTTCAATCTTTTGCCCCAAAAGGTGTTTTTTTGGGTAGTGTTTTGTCATTCATAAGCTGTGGCGACAAATCCTTGACATCATTCGTGGATAATATCGATCAGCTCTTCCGTTGCGCCAAAGGACAAATAGAAATCATTTATCTGTCTGGACTCCAAAACAGCAAAAGACAAAGGGCTCTGCCAGCCACCCATGACAATCAGCAGCTGAAGGTATTAGCAGGGGGTCAAGTTCAGAGGTCAGCGGTCAAACAGGTTGTCATCAGTTTCTCACAGGCAGCAGAGTGGAAAAAGCCAGCTGGGTTTTATTCGCCCAACCCGGGAGCCTGGTGGTGGTGGTGGGTGCTGGTGGCCCAGGGGTGCTGCCTTTCCACAGGGTGTGTTGTAGGTTTGGGTTAATTTCTTGTAAATATGGGGTCTTAACTCCACCTTCCCTCTGGGACTGAGGGCCAGGCCCAGGCAAACCACGAGAAGCTGCTGTTGCTCTGAGCATTCCCAGGATCCCTTTGTTTTGATGTTCTTACACTATTTTGTTCCATTTTCTGTGCATCTTTTGGGATCAGCCTCTTCTTGGGCACAAGGTCCTAAACTTTGCTGATTCAAACTTGTCTTCCATGAAGGTCTTGGCAAAAACCAGGAGACTGCTGAGCAAGCTGCTGCATCCCAGCAGTATTTCCTTGGATGCAGGGATAGCATTGAGGGGAAGCATCAGTTCTACCCATGTCCTTCTTCTCTACCACCAGTGCCACCAAGAATTAACAAACATTTCAGTCAGGATTAAATGGGATGCTGTATGGACTCAGTCACAGAGGGAAAGCTTCCCTGGTCACATCTCCCTAAACCTGCCGGTGCTGTGCCTCACACATCCAAAATCTCCTCATGTTGTGCTGAGAAGTCTGCAGGGTCTGTATCAGCAGGAAAAGCACCTAAAGCAAACTTGCTGCCTCCTTGGATTTATCTGCAATGCAAATAGACACCTAAAATCCTCCTTTCTGCAGCCTCATAAAAAACATGGGCTGCTCTGAGCTTTATGGGAAACCTCTGATCCATCATTCAGGCAGGACAGCACGGCTGCTACGGAAATCCCTCGGGAAGCCAGAGGGGAAGGGTCCAACCAGAGCTGCTCGTCTGATCCTTGGCTTTCCATAAACCCGGGCACTCAGGGTGTCCATCAGTCAGTGGGGCACTTCCAGAATTACTGCAGTGAGGGGAAGAGGCCATGGCAGTAAATAAGGGTGGATAAAACATCAGCATGATCCCCATTTCCCCACATTCTGAACGCTTCCATGGCTCTCTCCCCCTCTCCCGTGTCCTTCAGCACAGTTATTTCCCAGTGGTTTGATTTTCAGGGGGCTGGCACACAGAGATCTGTGTTGTGTTTAACCAGGAGCGCCTCAGTGGAGTTTATCCCTGGGATTGTGCTCACTCAGGATTGACACCTGGAGAGGAACTCGCAGCACACACGCTCCCAGGAACATTTTATTTGAACTGGGACGAGTTTCCTCCTATTCACCAACGACTGGCTGAGGCAACAGAGACTTTCTTACAAGAAGCAGCACTGCAGAGAGCTCTGAGCAGGCTCTCTCTTTGCATTTCACACAGATAGCTGGGGAAGTGCTTGTGCAAACACAAATTCCCACTGGATGAATAAGCCGGATACGCGATGCCAGCAGCCACAGAGCCCATGTGGTAAATGTGGCGCTTTGCTTAAATTTCTTCTGGCAGACGGAAATTCTGCCTTTTATTTTATTTTATTCTCCCAAGGACACTGCCAAGGTCACCACGAATCCTGATGCTCCAAAGAGTGTATCAGGGATACAAACCCATTTCACCAGGCTATTGTTGTATGTATCCTCCTGTGCATCCAACTTCATTTCCACTTCAATTTTATCAACCTTCCGCTGGAGACTCAAGGAGATAGGAAACAAGTACTGACACGAATTAGCCCGGAGATTGACTGATATAGCTCAGCCCAGGGAACCCTGGGTAAAACCTTCTCTGGGCTCTTTCTCTCCTGCTTTCTCTCTGCTTTTTTTTTTTTTCCTTTTCCTTTTCCCCCCCTTCCCTTTTTTTTTCCCCCACCACAACTGTCTTTGTCAGTCACCTGTCAGAGATGTCACCGGTCCTGCCCAGGATGACAGACAGGGCAGGAAAGATTTTGATGGGGTAATTTGCCAAAAATACCCAACGTGGCATATTAAAGATGGCAGCTGGTGGCAAAGGCTCTGGGGAGGAGATTCCCTGTGGGTGAACCCAGCTTTCTCTTCTCAAACCACTGTGAACCCCAAAGGTGCTCTCCCTTTTGCTTTGGGGGAATCTATGGAGGAACTGGAATGGGATTCATGGAGAGTTGCTCCATGCACTGACCTCTTGGTGTGTATAGGGTCGGCTGGGAGGACACCCAACCTCCCCTTCTTCACCTCTGCACCCCAGCCCAGGGCTGGGGGATGTGAAGGCTCAAGGATAAGGTGTCCTGGCAGAGGCAGGGATTGTTCCATAGGGTCCGATCCGTGCTCCAAGCAGGGTGCAGAGAGAGTCCCCCTGGCTCCTACCAGGGGGACAGGGCTCCACTGCCTGCCCTCTCCACAAACTTCAGCCCCTCTTCTTCCTCTGGGCAGGAAATTTATGCCCTTTGGGTTCAAAAAAGGCTCCTAGAGGGAAAGAGAAAAGAGAGAGAGAGAAAGAGAATGAAAATGATTTTAATTTTTTTTTTGGCGTAGAAATGAAGCTGATATTGAAAGTGAGTAAATTTTAATGAAACGGTGCAAAAATGACATCATTTACTCAGAAATCATTAATTTGTCAGCATTAATATTTCAGCTACAACATTGCCTGTCATTCTGTGCCAGCAATGACTGATAAATCTATAAAAGTGTGCTGCTAATTTACTGAATATTTATGTGCAGTGTCATTTGCAGAGTAGGATTTGAATTTATTTCGCTCAGTATTCAGCTGGAGAACATTTCTAACAAACCTTAAAATGAACAGCACCAGGCTGTGCAAAGTAAAGCTGGCAAAACTTCCCAAATCACATTTCAAAGGGAGACGAGCGCTGGCGGGAGCTGCGGCGGTTCCCGGGGACGAGCCTCTCCCAAGGCCACGTCCCGGCGAGGCCGGCGCGGGTGGCTCGGGACAGGGCACGGCAGCTGCCAGCCCCGGGGCTGTGCTGACACATATTTGTCACAGCTACACCATTTTTCATCTCAGACCTCCTCAGAGGTGTCAGCTTATCCGTTCCACCTCCCAGGAGGCCGCGCACCTGTCGGGACGGAGCGAGCGCTCCCTGAGCGCTGCCTTGGTGGGAGTTTCTGTGTCAGGTTGGAGAGCGGGGGGAAAGTCTGCAGGGCTGGGGTGGGAAGTTTCAGGAAGGGGGGAAGGAGAGGGGAGATTTTGGCAGAGTTGTGCAGCCCAGGTGGAATAGGGCCGGTGTGGTCCAGCCCTACCCCGTGTGACATGGGGACAACTGTGTTGGGACCCCAGCATGGAGCAGGGAGCGTCCATAGGAGTGGTTGGAGTGTCCATGGCACTGGTGGGAGTGTCCATAGGAGTGGTTGGAGTGTCCACAGCACTGGTGGGAGTGTCCATAGGAGTGATTGGAGTGTCCATGGCACTGGTGGAGTGTCCATGGCACTGGCTGCAGTGTCCACAGCACTGGTGCAGTGTCCACAGCACAGGTTGCAGTGTCCATTGCACTGGTTGCAGTGTCCACAGCACTGGCTGCAGTGTCCACAGCTGGTTCTCGTGCTGAGGATTATTTTGATCACACCAGAACCTGCCCCCAGCTCCCCGGGGTCCATGCTCTGATCCCTGCAAACCTCCCAGGAATGCCCTGCTCCGGTGGCTCCAGAGAATTCCGGTGCTTTCCGTGGTGGTGACAGGATGCAGCACAGCCATCAGCTGTGTTTTGGGAGTTCTTTGGATGGAAAGCTCAGTCACTAAAATGTGATTTTGGGATGATAGAACCCCTTTGGAAGTTCAGGCTGAGTTTGGACAGTGCTTTCAGGCAGAAAATGAATCAGAAATATGAGAAATACTGCTGGCTTAAGCCCTGAGGTTGGGTGTTCCATGCTGGTGGGGAGGAACTTCCTGAGGCCAAGTGACCAGAGCCCTGTGTGCATTCCCTGGGCACCGTTCCCACTGCGTATTCCCAGGATGCCAGGTGCTGGTGGCTGCTCCTTGTCCTTGCACCAGCTCCCAGAGGGTTTATTCCCTGCCAGTGTCACTCTGGGCTCTCCCTGAGCCTCAGGAAGCTCCCGAAGGCGGGCCCCGAGCGCTGCTCCCATCGGGCTGCAGACCACAGGAGCTGCTGGTAATTAACGGGCATATTAATCCGAGTGGAGCACGAGAGCCTTATTATAGTCACATTTTTCACTTTCATCAGAATAATATCTTATTATATTAATATTTATTTCTGGCTAATGGGCTGTGAAATGAGCTGGGGGATGCTCCTGGTGGGGTTGGGGGTCCCTCCCAAGAGCCAGCAGGGCCCGTGCCCCTTCCATCCTCTCCCTTCCCTGAGCGCTGGGAATGTCGAGGTGGGTGGGAACGGAGGTGCCAGCGATGCCAGGGGTCCTGTTTGCACCGTGCCACTGCCCCTGCTCCCCTTCAGGGCACAGGGAGAGGGGGAACAGCTCAGGACAGAGACGATGCAGAGCCTCCAGGTCTGACAGATTTGGGCACGGCTGTCAACAAGATGGAGATTTACTTTAAAGGAGGGGAAAAAGCCTTGCTTACACTTCGCCACTCACATCTATTACTTGGGAAAATAAGGATGGTGTGAGAGCAAGGAATAAATCCCTTCTAAAAATATATTGGGTGAATGCATTAATTTTCCTGTGCACGTGGAAGAGGGTAGGAGAATGAATTTTAAGCTCGATTCATTCTCCAAAACGAATCTTAAGCCTTTTAATTGTTGAGTGTTGGCATAAAAACATATTATTTATGAAGCTGTGGCTTGGTTCTACATGGCCCCTGTGCCTTTTTCCTTCTTTTAAAGCAAATCTCATTTATTTCTTCCTAAAAGGTGCTCTAGAATCTAATATGAGCATTATGAATATTTAATTTTCCAAGCAGGGTTTACACAATCCCTGAGCGCCTGGCAGCTGGGCTGGTCCTGGTTTGGGGCTCGAGCAGAGCCTTGCCTTTCTGCTCTGCCTGCTCCATGCCTTCAATTCCCCAGCAGGAAAGAAGGAATGGCTTTAAAATTAGGATGTTAGGAAGAAATTCTTCTGCCCCATCCCTCTGGGTCTTCAAGGCCAGGTTGGACGGGGTTTGGAACAACCTGGGATAGTGGAAGGTGCTGGGGTTGGAACTGGATGGGCTTTAAGGTCCTTTCCCACCCAAAGCAACCTGNAAAAATTATTCTGCCCCATCCCTGGGAATGTCCAAGGCCGGGTTGGACGGGGTTTGGAACAACCTGGGATAGTGGAAGGTGCTGGGGTTGGAACTGGATGGGCTTTAAGGTCCTTTCCCAGCCAAAGCATCCTGGAATTCTGTGGTTTACTGCCCATCTCAGGCTGCTCCATTCCCTGTCCCTGGATAATCCGTGTGTGACACAAAGGGAGGAGGAAGCGCCGGGGACACCCCGCGGTCGTAGAACTTTAGTGGCTTTCTTAGAGAAAAGACGTAAAACCATTCCACAGGAGAGGGAAGCTCCTGGTCTGCAGCTTAATCATTAGTAAAAAATTATTTCCTACAGTGTTAAAGATCTAATTGGTCCAATCAAAAGGCAAATTAACGATGGCTCATTTGGAGAAATCTGCATGTGCTCCAGCAGAGGCTGCACGGAGGAGCCACGGCGTTCCCAAAGCTGGCAGAGCCGGAGTGGGAACGCTGTCCTCGGCAGCACAGGGTGTGTTCCCTCACCAGGGACTTGGTGCAATAAGTTTATTCGTTTTATTTCTTTTTATGCTTACAACATGCAGGTTTTCCCTGTCACTGCTTGGAATTTCCCTCTGAAACCAGAGGAACAGGCTCGTGCTGTTAGACCACACAGCCCAATTCCCATATCCACGCCAGACCAAACCCCTTTTCTCCTGGGAAAATGTTTTGTTTTCCAATTTGTAAGTGCTGTGGTTTTTGAATAGGGCAAGGACCATTTTCCTGTCTTGCAGCCTGACTTTTTGTAAACCACTGACAATCTGTCCCTTTTCTGTTGTGTAAAAATCAGAGTTCAAAGTGAAGGATGCTCTGGGATTTTAGGATGGACTCCTCTGGACCTGTACCGTGGTTTATGCGGGTTTATCTCCTGCCCATACCCTGCAGGGTGAAGCAACCTCAGACAGGGCTCTCTTTCAGCTCCCAACCCTCAAAGCTTCATTTTATTAAAAATACATCCAACACTTCATACCAACAGGCTCCCACAAAGCACCCACCTGTATCCGTGCCCCAAGAATCCAAATTTTCTATAACAGCATTGACAGCAGATGGTGTGACCCCCAAATATAAAACAAAAGCACTTTCCAGGCTGCATTTTGNNNNATATATATATATATATATATATGTGCATTCATAAACCAGAGTGGAAGGCATTTGCTGGCCAGTGCTCACCTGTGTGGTGCCTCTTTTAAAAGCAGAATAGGCCACGTGCCCTGCTCATATCCCCCTGAGCATCACAAGCACAGTGAGTGTCCTGTGAGGTTCTGTTTTGTCCTGCATCGAGGGCTCTGGTGCAGGGACGGGTGAGGACAGGAACTGCAGNCTGGACATCTCCCTGTCCCTGACTCCATCACCCCTGGCTCACAGAGCAGGCACTGGCAGCTGCTGGGCTCGGATGGTTCTGCCCAGGGGGTTTCCATGCTCCTGAATATTTCCCACTGCGGTGTCCTGCTGGGTGCTGTCCCCACGCTGTGGCCAGCTGGGCACCGGTGCCTGGATGCTGGTGGGGCAGGGAGGGTCAAAGCCCCCCGGGCTCGGGCAGGGGGCACCTCCACCCCCCCTCAGCACCCAGCTGAGCATCTCCCTCTGCCAGGGCTCTTCCTCCCAGGGCCTCCTTTGTGCTCCCTCCCTCCCTCCCTCCCTCCCTTCCAGCCCAGCCCCAGCTCAAATGTTTTTCCTTGCCAGCCATTCCCTGCACGAAGCTCGGGCAGCCCAAATTGTCTCACCTTTCCCCCCGCTCTGATAAATGCTCCCTGCGCAGTTCCTGCAACCTCCCCGAGCGTCCTTCATTTGTCAGAGATCGCAGCCTTTTACGGCGGGTCATTATTTCACCAGGAATTCGAACAGAAATATTTCCAGTCCACACCAAGCGATCTATTTCGCTTCCCCACCCACCACATTAGCCTCTGAATACTCTCATTATACCATTAGNATTTTTTTTTTTTTCTCTTTTTAGTTAAATGGGCTAATTGTAGCAGGCACCTGCGCCGTGGGAGTGACTTCTTGGGCTGACCTCACCTTGTCCTGAATCGGCGGCGGCTGAGCCAGGGTTGGATGCGGAGCTGCTGCCGCAGACTCCGAGCTCAGCACTCCCCAGCATCGCTGCTGGGGCTGGGTCACTGGGCAAAGCTCCTCTCTGGGGGGCTCCAGGGGGGCTCAGCAGCAGGGAAAGGACCCCCCCAGCTGCTGCATCCCCACAGTCCTGCAGGGGTTGGGGCAGCCCGGCCACTCGCTGTGACTCGCTCCACTTGCAGTTTTTAGGCTGGATGGGAAGGTGCCAGCGACTGGGAGGGCTGGGTGTGAGCATCCGTGTGTTTCTGGGGACAGGCAAAGGTTACCTGCCTTCCCAAGGATTATTTTATTGTGGGTTTTTAGTGCCGTGAAATTCGCAGTACAGTAAAACAGCAGATTCCTGTGCCTTCCTCCTTTCTGGGCAGTTGAGCTGACAGGGCTTTAGGCCCCATCAGTCTTGTTGTCACCGGGGTTTATAAAACCACCAAATGATATTATGTCAGCTGATTCTTTAATGGGATAATCATTAGCCAAGACCTGAGTAAGGTGTTTTTTTGCCATCACTAATTTCACCTCAAGGTGAACGCGCAGGCAGAGCCCTCGGGCGCGGGGCTGGCGGGGACCTGCGGACTCGCTCCGACCCCTGCTCCTGGGACACGCCGTGTGCCCTCAGTGCCCCGGCTGTGTCACACTGGGATAGGTCACAGCATGAAGGTTGTGACTTCCACAGGTGTCACAGGGCTCCTGGCTGCAGCCCGCAGTGCCTGCGATGGGATCACATCCCCGTGGTTGCCTGCACGCCTTCCCTTTATCGGGACAAAAAATGCACAAGGGCCACGGCTGAGATTTGACCTTTCAGTAAAAACTGGAAAAGTTTTGGCTTCTCAACAAAATGAAACTTTTTCTGTTGAAAACAAATATTTTGCCTCATCAAGAATCCAATTTTCTGTCAAAATAGTTTTCATTAAATATTTCCAAGCAGCCCCGGGTTAGTATTGATTTAAACTGTTGCAAGGGAGAGAAGAATGAGGCTTTGTCTCTACAAAGATCATGTTTGCCCACCAATTAAAATTACAGTAGAAGTGAGGAACCGCTGCTGCTGCCTCCAAAGGGGGGTTGCTTAATGAAACACTCAGTAATTATCCTCGTTAGACTGCTGAGTCCAGCATCACATCCCAGGGAGTGGCCAGGACCCCGGGAGCAGTGGGAGCAGCAGGCAGAGGGGCTGAGGGGTTTGCAGAGTGTTGGGAAGGGCTGCTGAGGAAGGGATGTCTTATCCCAGGAGGGCACCTGAGGGAAGGCCTGGCCTTCACTGGCTTGGTTCTCCAGGTGGTCAGGACTTGCTGCAGCTCGTGAGGGACAGAGAGACAAAGTGTGGCTCATGGCAGTGCACGGGAACCAGGTGCTCCTTGGAAATCGCAGAGCTGGGACATCACTCATCAAGGGGTTGTTGTGCTGCTTGTTTAGGCTTTTTCCAGAGAATCCAACTATAAAAGCTGAGGTGAGGTGCAGGACTGTCCATGCAAGGGCTTTTCTGGTGCTGTGGTGGGGAACTGGGAGCAGGGTGGGTGATGGAGGGCAAAGGGGCTGGAAGAGGCACGGAAGAGCACCTGGAGCCAGATCTGTCCCTTCCAGCCAAGTTTTGTGCTCTGAGGGTTAAAGCCGAGCTGAGTGCGCTGGAGCCCAGGAAGAACTGAGGTTTTATTTCACTGGCACCAGGGTCATTCCTGATTTAATTATGTAAAAATTAATGTGAACGTCTTCCCTGGTACGGATAGGCCAGCCATGGAAATTGAATTGGGTGAAATGCTGGTTAAGCTAATCACTCACAAGTCATTATGATGGCTGAGCACAGGGATGCTGTAATCTGCTGGGACTTCCCAGAGACCTGATTGAAGACCAAGAGTAAGACCCACAGGTTTAATCAGACGGGATCGGTGATGTTGCACTGAGGTGATTTTCCAGTAGCTCCAAACCATTTCTTCCTGCTGTGAGAATCCATGTTTTAAGTCTCCCTGCGCTCTCCCCAAACCATTCCCAGCCTGGCAGTGTGGGCAGGGAGCTGTGCCAGATCTCAGGTTAACCCTGAGCCCCTGGGGAAAGCGGTGGCATGATATTAACACAGGAATTCAGGGAAAATCCCAGCCCTGATCCTGCAGCAGCCTTTCCTCCCCTCCTTGGAGGGGCTGCAGGTGAAGGGCTCCTGCTGGAGGAGCTTCTGCCAGGGATGCTGTTCCCATGTCCTCTGGCTGAAAGGAGTCATTTTAAGGCAGTGACAATAACTGGATTTAAAATGCTGTTGTTACCCATGTGCTCTGTGTGTCAGTCCACACCTGCAGCTGTGTGCTCCTACCCCTGGTGGGTGATTTTGGGGCAGGCAGGGCTCAGGTGAGCTCCAGCCTCCCATTTGCTGCTCTGCCAGGGGTTTAGGGGCTGTGACCCCCCATGTGGGGGTCTTACAGGGCCTCCTGAGAGCTCCCCTTGCCCCCACAGCCATTAACCATCTTTAATCTGAGCGTGGTTTTTATAACAATTTATATTATAACATTTCAAAGGGATAAAAACTCCCAATCAGTATTTAGAAGAGCATGAACAGCTTGCAGAGCACTTTACCCATCTGTTCCCAAAAATGACCACCTTTGTAGGTGCCTGGAGGGTGCTGGGCCCGAGCTGCATCCCAGGCTCAGTCAGGAGCCAGCTGATGTCCATAGCAAATCAAGATGCTCGTTGTAATGTTCACAAAAATGTAATTTGATTTGCCTTTGTCAACAAAATCTGCGGAAACATCCCCTGCCTGAATAAATATCCCTGCAGGGTAGCACATGCTTTGTAAATAATTTTCATTGTAACCCCCTCTTCCTAGCAGGGTGGAGAGTTGAGAACATTCATCAAGTCTCACATTAAGAAAATAATTTTCTTGTACCTAATTTGTGCAATAAATAAAGTCCACAATTTCTTGCTTCTGCAGCAAGGAAATGTAAAGAGCTGAGACTGGGGTTTTTTGACGCTGGGTGGTTTTTTGATGGCTACTCCTACCTCAGGCTTGGTGCTTTTAACTCCCCAAGAGTTTGGGATTTGGGGCACAGCATCCTCTGGGCACTCCAGCAGGGAATGACCCAGAGCAGCTTTATCTGCCAGGAGTGGGGTGAGGGGCTCCTCTGCAGGGCACCCCAAAGATCAGCAGTCTCCCATCCCATCCCTGACCTGGAACAACACCTTGGGTGATGCCAAGCCTGGGTAAAGCTTTACCCAGCTGCAGGGGTCTTTGGCCAGGCCTGCCCAGCTCACAGCTGGCACGAAATTGAGGTTATTTCTCAGGGAACTTGGAGAGATTTGCTTGTTTGCAACCTGTGCTCAGGACTGACTGCAGAACAGGGGGCAGGGTGCTGCTGCTGTTTTGTTTTCCATCCTGAATTATCTCCAGAGATGGAGCCTTTGCTGGCTGCTCTTTTCTCCTGCTGTCAGTGAAAGGTCCATGCAGAAGGAGCCATGGCGAAAGCACAGCCGTGTCCCCGCTGTCCCCAGGCACTGACCCAGAGCCGAGCCAAGGCAGCACCGCCCTCTCCAGTGGCCTCAGCTGCCTCTGGCCAGGCTTTGGTACCTGCACCAGGTGCTCTGCACCTTCAGGGGTCACCTTCAGTGCTCCTGCCCCTCGGGCACTGCTCTGAGCAGCTCTGAACAGGCACAGGACAAACCTGCAGGACAGGGCTCCCTGGCTGGGAAGGAAACAAGGAGGAAAAGGGGGAATTTTGGCCTTTCAGGAGCTGCAGCTTGGGTGACCAGACTCTGAAATTCCTCCTTGTCGATCCCATGTCTCACTGGGGAACTGGAGCTCAGGTCTGTCCAGCTGGGAGAACACCAAGATGGGAGCATAGCTTTGGTTTTTTTTCCTCGTAGAAATGTAAATCTGTTATTTATATATATTTTATGGATGGCATGTTCCTATCCCCAGGCATTTTGCATTGGAATTCAACTCATTGCAAGCCTATTACATGTTCACTAACTATAAACCATCTGATTTATATTCATTAACCAGTCGTAGACAGCAGTAGTGGCATAACTTTAGCACTGGACATGCCTCAGTCGACGGGTGAACTAAATTTCAGTTAATTAAGGTGCCGTAATTGTTGTCCAGTACAAGTGTCTTCAGGGCATTCACTTTGTAAATAATTTTTCACCCCAACCTTTCATGCATACTTGGTTGCTGCTCTGCAACTTTGTTGGAGCCATAAATTATTAGGAAATCAGCTCTCCTGCCTTTCTGGTAGGAGAAAGTCCCTTTTCTGTGCCTTGCCAAGGACAGGGGTGGCAGTAACGATTAGCAAAGTGTAACGGGGCTGTGGAGAAAGCAGAGAGATTATAAACCCCTAAAACACAGGGGGGATCTCATCTCCAGGAGGGCTGTTAGCTCAGGGGAGCTCTGGTGCATTATCCCCCCAGACCACAATCAGCCTCTGCTCTCCCTCCCTTGGAAACTCCCTTGGAGGAGCTCACGAGGCTGAGCTTCACCTGAACACTCCTGACCTCAGAGGAGGTCAGGAGTGAGCCCTTGGACAGGTTAAACCTGGTTGCCAAGAGATTAAAAGTTGAATTCCCCCCTTGGTTATTTGCTTTATTTTCTCAAAAGTTCAGGTCTGGGGAGAACCATCCTTGTGGAAAGGGACCTTCCCTCCCGTCCTTTTACACCCAGTAGGTGGGAAGCAAGATGGAAAGGAGTTTCTTGTGCTTGATGTGGAAATAAATGTGGGGCAGCTTTGAAAGTGGCTGGCGTGGAGGCCACAGAGGAGGGCAGTGCCAAGGGGGAGGGCAGTGACCAGCACTGACCAGCACATTTTCCTTTTCCTTTTGGAAACAGGGCAAAAATTATCCTTTCTGTAGCACTTGCTGTAGGTTTCGGCTTCCTGGGTTTGGTTTGTGTTAAAGGATTTTCCCTGAGTTCTCAGGGACTGGTGTTCCTGGTTGGACTGGGGTTTCTGGATGTGCATTATCAGCACGTGTCCCCTGTGGTCAGCACCATGGTTTTATTTCAAACAAGGGGCTGGATTTTCACCTGTGCTTGAGGGATGGGGCAGTGGCCAAGATTCCCTGTCTGCTTTCACCCAGGGCTTCAGTCCCAGGCAGCTCTGAGCCTTTGTGCACCAGTAAATCCTCCCGCTCCGCTGAGACACCTCTGCAGCATTTGAAGGGGGCACTGGAGCTTCTCCATTTGTCTGCTCGAGTTTCCCCTTGATCTGACAGCTCCTTCCAGCCCTGCCCGGCAGCAGACATATGCCAGTCTCTCTGATAGTTCATGTTCACTTATTAATATAAAGATTCAACTTCCCACTCGCCGGAGTAAACCTTGCATGATGCCTCTGACAGTAATTCAGTTGTAGCCTCAATCAGCTGCTGGATCTCCAGGCCACGGCTATCCCGCTAGCCTTTTCCAATTTTTCACTACACCAGTCATGAATAAATCTCCAAAACACATCAGATTGCTGAAAATGGAAATACCAGAGACAGGCACCAGTTCAGTAGTCAAAGAGCATCACCTTCCTGCAGCAAGCATGCACGCTCCGTGCTCCCTTGTCTGCTCATCGCAGCCCAGCCCGTCGTGCTGAGGCCCCCAAATGCCTGGGAGCCATCGGAGCGCACCCTGAGCATCCCTGCCCACGTCCTGCTGCCCAGGACAGGTGATTTCCAGTCACTGCCTGCGCTGCCAGACCAGCCATCAGCAGCTCCCAGCTGCTCCGAGAGCAGGGCCTGCCCTCTCACGCGTGCTGCACACAGGGGCTGTGCGTTTGCAGTGCCTGGCAGCACAGAAAGCAACAAACCAGTTGGGTTTTTCCAGGCTTTTTCCCTGCCTGCAGTGAAATGCAGTTGGCAGAAGCCTGGAGGCTCGGGGCTGCCATGCAGGTGCCTTGTCCTGGCCCAGCTCCTCCATGGGTGGGTGCTGCCAGCACGTGGTGCCCTGATCCCTGAGCCGGCACAAGGCAGGGTGGCCCAAGGACGTGTCCCTTGGCTGCCACTCTTCCCTGGCACCCGCTGGCTGCTCCCACGGATCCAGGGATGCCGAGGGACGGGAGGCAGGAGGATGCTCGCCCTTGACTGGAACCCTTAGGCCCATCAATTTGGTTCTGCTTTCCTGGAATGTTGTCACTTTTCTCTGCCACGACCCCTTCGGGATGGGGGTCCCTGGTGCAGGGGGCACCTCCCGCAGGGGCTTCCCTGAGAATCCCAAACATCCCCGTTCAGTTACCTGCCCGATGCTGCCTCACTCCCGGCGTGCTTGACCCCTGACCCCTCCCCTGGCTCCGGTCTGGACGCCTCAGTGGTGCCTTTTGAGACTTGACCCAAAGGGTGAAATCTTGGTCGTGTCCAGATTGAGGGGGCCTTGCTGCCGACGTGGGTCTGCTCACCCTTAATCTACCCATTACAAGCACAGGCATGGTGCTGCCTCTCCCAGCATTGTTCTGGGAGAACTCCACAGAAAAGCAACTGCAAGCCAGTGTTATTTAAATCACTTCAGGTCAGAAAATCAGCTAGAACTTAAAAAAAAAAAAAAAAGTCCAAATCACCACTCATAAAATAAATCAATTTCTTTAAAATTAGCCTCCTTAAGTTTGACATCAATTCTATTTCTGTAAGGTTTGTCTGTTTTGTAATTTTGGTTTTTATCTGTGTTGTTATATTAAGCCCCCCGCTAATAAAATGTCAAATTAAAAAAAAAATTAGTATCTCTGGTATTGCAGAAAACCAATAAAATAAAACCTTACAAGAGAAGCAAAAGAAAATTTCCATCATTCTCTCCTTAACCGAAATCAAAATTAAAGTGTTATTAGAAATTTCATTAGGATGGAGCAGATTGGTAATGAAATTACATTCCAGCTTTCCACAAACCCAATGTATTAAGTAGGTTTGATCAATGATGTTCACACAATTAATTTTGTCTGATTGCTGAGGATTACTTTATCGACAGTCACATTTCACACTTGTGGGGTTTTTTTGTTTCCCCAGTAAATTCTCCACGATGTCACATCACATGATGGCGAGGCAGCTTTGAAGCCCCGGCTCTCCAAGTGACTTCCAGCGGACCATGACGGGAATCAAGGTAAGGATGTCACTGCTCTTAATTGTGTTCCTTGTGCTGGGGCTTGGGGACAACCAACCCAACCGCGGGGCCGAGGGGTGCTCAGGAACCCTGGGGAGGTTCCAGCAGGGAAGCGATGGAGGGAGACCTCGTTCCTGCTCTCCTTGGGCTGCCTGGAGGCTCCCGGTGCTCTGCTGCGATGCTGGGGGATCTCAGTGCCCGTCTCAGGGTGGGTTCTGCGTTTCTGAGCTCTGGTGACAAAGTGGCAGCGCTGGTTTTGCCGGGTGCAGAGCCGGGCTGGGGTCTGGCACCGCTGTGGGAAGGGTTGGAGATGGTGCCAGGCTGGCGCAGCCCTGCCACGTGGTCAGATGTGTTCGTTCAGTCTCGGTGCTGGCACAGCTGGCAGCACATCTGGAGGCAGACTGAGGCAGGAAGGAGAAGGGGAGGGCAGCAGCTCCATAAGCCACGGGTTGGTTTAAGTGAGCTCTGCTGCTGGTTCTGACTCGGGCTGTTCTGGCAGCACCAAAGATTCTTTGAGGTTTCGCCGTCCTTGTCCATGGCTGTTTCCTTTGTGCGGGCAGGGGATGTTCCTGGAGCTCTCTGTGTTACTGTTTGGTGCTTCACCATGTACTTAGGTGACTTTTACGTGCGAAAATGAGGTCTGTGATATTGCAGAGGCAGAGCGAGGTTCACTTTTAAGTTGCAGGAAGGACCTGGTTCCATGGTTTGGGTCTCTGTGTCTTAGAAATGACCCTGGAATTCAGCTGCTCCAGCGAGATTTTACCCGCAGGACTCCATGGAAAGCTTCAGTAGTTCAAGACCTGGAAAGGGAAAGCCCTTTTCCTTTTCCTAGGGATAACCTTTGCTGTATTTTGGGCACTTTCTGCTGAGTCCCCAGCTGTACATTTTCCGTGCCAAGGAAGGGGAGATGCCCCACGGCAGGGTCGGCTGCGTGCCCAGGAGGGGGGTGAGGCACAGGGCACACCAAGCTCCCATCCCAGCCCCTGGAAGCTGTTTTCCTTCTGTACACACAGCAAAGATACCGGGATCTAATTTTTAGAGATGAGACATCTCATCTGTCAGGAGCTGAGTGAATTAGAATAAGAGTGAGCTTTTTTTTTTTCTTAAAACAGCCCAAAGTTTTTATCAAGATGCCATTTATCAGCAGCGCTACCAGCCGCTAGCAGTAGGCATCCTGCCAATCATTTTATGGAAATAGGGAAGGACTTTAATGTTTGGATGCCCATCTGAATCGACTCTTGTTCATGTCAGCAGATCTGATGTGAAAGCAAAGGTGCCCCTATGCAGTCTAGTTACCATCAAACCTGTAAGTGTCAGCATTTTAAAGGCAAGGAACACAATGCTGATGGTGGGCAATGTCACTGGTTTAACCTGTTTCAAAGACATCAGCTCCTGCAGTCTTTGCCTGCTCCTTGTCTCTCAAGGATTAGTTATGCCCGAAGTGCACCTGCTCCGTTAATCTCTGCAAATAATTATGGAGATACCTGCTTATCACCAGCTTCCCCTCTTAACAAATGCATCCATTCATCCCTGCTAGTTACCTGCAGGAGTAGCCAGCAGCTACCATGCTTGGTCTTTAAGCTCTGGGATCTCATGTGATCCTTTAAAGCAGAGTTTAGATGGAGCTGCTGAAGTCGCCGTCCTCTGCAGGGCCAACAGGCAGCTCTCCCCAGCCTGGGGACAGCCACTGTGGCTTCTGCTGCCCAAAATCCAGGGGCAAGATCCAAACTCACCCTCAACCTGAGAGCCAACCCTCTGGGGACGAGGCAGCCTTCAGCCAGGTGAAGGGGCACTGGTCACAGCCGAGTCACTCCGTGCCCAAACCTGTTTGAAGAGCCAGGATGGCACTGGCTGGACTGGGCAGTGTCATGTGCACCCCTTGGCCACCATCTCCCGTCCCTCTGCCTCCTTCCCTGTTTGTCCTCTCCGTTTCCCTGGTCTCCAGGCTGTGTGTGGTTTAGAGCAGGGATTTCTGGCGGTGCTTAACACCACTCTGCCGCTCCACCAGCATTTCCTTCCCCTGATGTGTTCCAAAACCATCTCAGGGACGCACAAAGCTGAGCTGGGCACTGCCGCTGTCGGGAATGGGGCTGTGTGTCCCCAGCATCCCTCTGCTCCCTCCCTGCCCTCTGTTTGCATGGCATTTCCATCTTTTTGGAGGTCAGGGGGTTTTTGGAGGTGACCCCAAGGGATCCTGGCGTGGGTGGGCAGGAGGTGCAGGCAGCACAGGCAGCACAGGCAGCACAGGCAGCACAGGCAGCACAGGCAGCGTGGCCCCTCGCACGGGCACTGCTGCTGCTGCAGCTGTTGACACTCAAAGTGATTAACATGGGTAGGACAGTGAGAGGGAAATAAATAACATCCTAATCTCTGGCACCATCATTCCTTTGATGAGAACAAAAAATATGAAGACTGAAAGATCAAAATAACTGTATTAGAGCATGAAAAGGGAAATGCTCTTTTAACCACCGCTGTTCAGATATATCTCCTCAGATCTGACATGCTGTAATATATTTGTAACACAGATATATATTAGGGGGTAAAGCTGGTGATTAATTTGCTTTACCTTTTCAGAGCATATACATAAAAACCTACATTAGCAGAATTAGCATTTTACCTGTCTTTGAAGATCTTTGCTTTGAAATGTATAAAGTCTTGTCGATTTTATGTCTCTCAGAAGAATAAGAGTTGTTTTTTTCATGAAGCTTCCCCCTGGCCCACCTCCTCCCTGGTTTGCCGGCACGGTGCAGGCAGAGATGCTCGGGGTTTGTCTCTAATTACTGCATCAGCACCCTCCGGGGCATTGCTTTAGCTGCTGCCCATATTCACCCCTCTTGACTCATAATTGCTGTTGAAGCTTCTGAGACTAGAGATCAAAGTATTCATGTCATTCATGTTTCTGTCAAAGGTCTTATCGTCAAAGCACCAACTATATTTCGAGAGACGTCTGCTTTTCTCAAGAGCAACACACAAACTTGGCTCTGCCTTTTTTTATTTTTTTCCCTCCTCCTCGTTGCAATGTTGCTGCAAGGAAGTGCAGGTGAGGGGAGGAGGAAGCAGCAAGGGGCTGCCCAGGCTGCATCCCTGGAAATTTGGTTATTGGTTGTTGAGGAGCATCATCCCAACCAAAACTGCTGTTCCAAATTTCTTTCTTTGCCTGACCTTTCCCCTGCCCCCTTCCTGCACGTGTGGGATGCTGGAGCTGGAGTTGTCTCTGCGGTTTGCTGCTGGTGTTTTGGTGGCTCCTCAGGAGAGCTGGTTGGCTGGTGAGATTTTACCTCCAACTGAAACGTCAGAGATAAAAATGTGTTGTTTGTGGGCTTTAATGCAATTTGGATTCAGACAACTCAGCATAAATGTTCAGCTTGATTTGTCCTGTTTTCCTTTGGGAAAGTGGCCGTGGGTTGGGAGTCATGGGGATGCCCAGTGGGCAGGGGATGACTCGGGAAAAGCTGAGTGGGTTCAGGATTTGCCCCAGTGCCCACCGGCCCAGCCGCACGTGGGGAGCAGCAGAGCCACAGCAACTTCTGATGAGTTTCTCTCCGAGTCCTCAGAATTGGGAGCAGGAAAAGAACTTTATAAAATTCTCCACAACCAGTCGAGCGGAACCTATTTTCTCTCACAATGCAATTAACGGCACCAACATTTACAAAATATGATTACAAGCACTTTGGTTAAGTAGAGGAAAGTATATTAGATAGCAGCGAGGGGTTGATCTTAATGTGCATTTTTTCGAGAGACTTGCATTTTCTTTGTGCAAATAAAGAGGCCCTAAATTCTCCATAGGCACTAAAATCAATGCAGTGGAACCATGATAACAAACACAGGCTCCACTTTTTGCTACATCCCCCAATTAATTAAGCCTTTCACGGGCATGTAATTAGGAACATTAGCAAGTCATAAAATTGCCGTGAGTCTCTAAATTATGTGCTGGCCCTCAGCAATTTGTTTTTAATTCCTTTTGAAGACAATGGCACTGCGGGGTCCCATAGATCTTCATAGCAGCCTACTGTTTACTTCTTTATGGCTCTATGAAGATCTAACTGTTTTCTACTGCTCCCAGATGCACCCGCACTATTTTCTTGTGCGTTTTCATTACCTGAGTTAGATTTAAAGGGAAACGGCCTCGGCTGCCCCGCGCCCGCCCCGCCGGCGCCGGGAGCTCGGAAATAAGAGTGAGCAGCGAGGAATGCTCGCCCGGAGCGGGGGATGCTCGCCCGGAGCGGGGGAATGCTCGCCCTGAGCCCGGGCTGCTCAGCTGCCGCCAGCCGGCACCGCAGTTGATGCACTTTTTTATGCAGGCTGGTGTGAAAAGGCAGAAAAACAAACAAATAAATAAATAAATAAACAAACAAACGGGAATCATTTCGGGGGAAGGTTTATTTCCCTGTTATTGTGATTTACTCCTCCTTGATGAGAGCGTCTCTTTGGCAAGCGGAGGCGCGGGGAAACGTTCGTGCGCTCGCGGGGTCAAGAGCGGCAGAAAGAAGTAAACAGTGAAAGCAAATTGTGTTTTTCCTTCCAAAATATCCTGGCTCGTTCACAGCTGAGGGGTCACCAGGATAACACCTGGACACGTGTTCTCAGAGCGGGGCCGTGCTGTGGTGGGTACATGGGGACAGCTGAGTGTTTTATCCCATTTGGGGTTTATTGCGTCGGTCTGTGGGCAGTGGGAGTCGATGCAGAGCTGCCCAGCAGCGTGGGGCTCTCCCCCATGCCCAGCTGTGGGCCTGTCCCAGTGCTGCATCCCGGGAATTCCGGCACTCTCCGGGCGGGTGTTGCTTTCCAAGCCTCGCTCACCGCGCTTGCTGGTTCCCCCGAGCACTGGGGATCGGAGCCAATTAATGCTGTGGAATTACAAAATGGGTTTAGTGGTAACAATAATAAGCAGAGATTGTAGTAAATGAGGTGAATTCTGGCTTGTCTCCATCCAGCTGCTGTGACACCAGAGCCTGTGGCCATCCCAGGACTCCTGGCTGCCTCCTGCACTGTCCTTTGTCCCTTCAGGCATCCTGGTGCTGCCCTTCCCTTGGGGTGGCAACAAAACCTCTGTGCTAATGTCCTTCTTAATGCAAAGTGGAGAACGTGTTACTGCTGGACCAGGGGATGTGTCAAAAAGCAGCAACCCAGAAGGGAAACCATCCCCAGAATCCTTCATCTTCACCACTGCTTTCACTGCCTGATTAAGCTTTGTTTTGGGGCTGGAAGAAATATCAAGCCGAGCATATTGTAACAGTGTGCCTTGTGGTGTGAAGCAGCAGCTGGACAGAGGGCACAGACGTGGGTCTGTCAGGTGTCAGCAGGAGAGAGGAAAGGGGGAACGGTTTGCAGTGTGGAGCACCAGGATAGTCAGGAATAAGGTGATGCTTAAAGGATGCCCGAAGTGCAGGAAGAGGGGAGCCCAGTAGCTCCCCTTTCAAAATCAGTTTGCATTTCAGTGAAATCCTGACTGTGGGGGGATTGCAGCCTCCAGCTGGGGCAGGGAGGAACAAGTTCTTCCCTCAGCTGCTCCCAGCACCTCGTGCCCAGGCTGGAGGAGGGGGAGCAGGGTGCTCTGTAGGTGGGTTTGTTTCTGTCTGCTGCCTTGGGAGCTGCACCGCGTCACGTGCGAAAATTTCAGCTTCCGACATCAAATGTTTTCAGTGTCCCTGTGAATTTGCTGTATGGAGAGGGAAGAATGTGCATGTGAAGGGCCAGCAGAAAAAACCCCAAAAGCCAGACTGAGGGCCCAGTCCCGTGGCTGTGATACTGGCTTTCGGCTGAGACCAGCTCCTGGCTTTATGCCTGGTGTGTGCACCCTTTGGATTTGCATGGCACAAAACCATGGATAGATGGGAGAGATGGGAGAGATGGGATAGACGGGATAGATGGGAGAGATGGGAGAGATGGGATAGATGGGATAGATGGGAGAGATGGGATCGACGGGAGCGATGCAGCGCCGTGCTCGGCTGCCCCAGGCTCCCTTCACGGTGCTCCCAGTCCCATTGCCGGCAGTGACGGCAGGAGGAGGAGGATGAGGAGGAGGAGGAGGAGGAGGGCTGTGGCACATCCCAGCCCGTCCTCCCTGGCTGCTGTACACGAGGCATTTGCTGTAAAACCAAATCTTTTTGTCTCCTTGTGGGTAGGGGTCTCCTTTTCACCAGTACGAGCGGTGCAACCGCTGGTTTTTTATGGTCGTGTTCCAAGTTTGGCGGTGCTGTCAGTGAACCCCCGGGGCAGGCAGAGCCCCTGCCCGGCCAGAGCTCTGCTCCTGCTCTTGGGAAAGCTTCCAGGGATGGGCAGTTCATGAGCCCAGCCCCGGCACGGTTCATTGGCATGCACAGCCAAGCAGAAACAAAGGCACACAGAAGGATTCTGCCGTGCCTCTGCAGGTCCAGGCGCCGGAGTGGAGTTTGCCTTATTTCACAGATGCAATCCCCCAGGATAGAGGGAATGGTTATTAAAAAGCCCAGAGAGCAGTGTCTAACCTTGAGTAAGTGTTTTCTTGTTGTCATCCCAAGATCTAAAGAAAATCCTGAAGAGAATACACGGTGAAGACATATATTATAGTTGGAGCTTTTTATCTCACACATGTGACTTTGCCTATCATGAACTGTACGTTTTTATTCTCACTAGTGGGACAAAACTATATCCCACTGCAGCATATATCAAGAGGAAGAACATTGTACCTTCTTTGCATTAATATAAATAGCTGTTTAGGACCGATTCCTTGGCCAGATACTACCATCTCACCTGTCCTTTATCTAAGATATTTGGCATGTAGCTCAAGTTTGGTTTATTTAGAGTCAGGATGCAGCAGCTTTTACATATTAAAGGTGCATTTTAAAAGAGCATTTTCTATTCTAATTTGGGGGGAATGGAGCTCTTTAGGGCATTCAGGGAACGATGTCCATCTGATTTACATTTCCCTTGTTGGAGCAGAGCTGCGTGCGCATATTAGGAT
Organism: Aleadryas rufinucha; assembly: GCA_013397815.1. Lineage (NCBI taxonomy): Eukaryota > Metazoa > Chordata > Aves > Passeriformes > Aleadryas > Aleadryas rufinucha. Next base: position 60,369 of record VZTH01009545.1, on the reverse strand, counting down.
GTAAATAATAGTGATGGATACATGTATCTTTAAAAGATCCATTTTCTCTTTTGACTAAGGCATCCAGGAGAGGAAGGGGAATGTAGATCACTTTTACAGGTGGAAAATCAATCTTCTAAGACAATGTGCACGACACAGGAGCCAACCCCTCCTTTCCAAGGAGCTCGGTGCCAGGGTAAGAGGTGCAAAGTTCCCCAAGAAGTCATGTCTGGCATCCAAGGAGGGGGTATCTGCTGGCAATTCCCTTGGCCTCTGCTCTCCCACATGCCCACCCACCAGAGTTAGGCTTGCCCAGCACGGATTTGCCAGCACCACCAGCATGCTCAGGTCTGATTTGGGCTTCCAAAGGCTCCCAATCCCCGTTGTCTGAGCTGGGAAATGAATTCCTTGCACGGCCAGTAAAATTACAAATTGTAATTGGGGTCCTGCTAAAGAGCATTATTTTTTTTTACTTTGCTTCTCTGTGGGGACTTGGCAAGTGCAGGTTTGTGTGTTCCCCATGTTATATATTGTGGCTTGAGGAATTTCCTGGGCTTCTCCCAGATCTCCCTGCCAGCACCACTGGAGTGCCAGGAGTCATCACATCCCTGACGCAGCCGTGCACCAACACGGGCAAACACAGGAATGGAAAGTTAGAGAAAAGGTTACCCCAGGAGAGGCTGAAATGGAGCACGAGTTGAGCTCTGCCCTGGCTCCCCGTTTTTCTGTGAGTTCAGCAGCAAATTGCTTGAGGAAAATGAGAATTAGGAGGATTTCTCCTCTGTGTTGGCATTGCAGAGGCGGCAACAGGAGCCCTGTAGCAAAGCCACTGCTGGGTCTCAGTTCTTGTGGGAATGCTTGTGTTGTGCTGAAGGCTTTGCTAACATTTACTGACCCAAAACGAGGAGCACGAGTTCACTTTTCAAGTTTGCTGCTCGTAAAACTCCTGGGAGATGTGGGTGCCCTGGGAATGCCGGGTTAGCTCGGGTCTGATTTCAGCAATACAGGGTGGCAGGTAATCATTGACTGTGGCAGGGAATGTGCCTCTCGGGCTGGTAGCACTTCTGCTCCCGTGTTGGATTAACCCAGAAACTCCTGCAATAAAACCTTCCCTGGCCAAGGTGATTTGTGGGGAAATCCGGAGCCTCCAGTGAACTTTCTCATTTGTCTTTGGCTCTGGCTATTTTCCCTCTGACTTCAGAGGTACCAAAAGGAAAAAAAAAAATTAAAGTCCCTTGATCATCACGAGGGGAAATTAAACCTCTGGGCTTAGCCCTCACTTCCCTCAGCCTTCCAGATTGTCCAGTAATGGGAGCAAAGCTCATTTCCTCCGGGATCCCCTTGGAGCTGGTCACTCCAAGCTGGTGAAGAGGGGAGGGAGCTGGATGTGTGAGTGATTGCTGCAGGAAGGGGCGTGAGGAGATGGGCTGAGATACTGGCCTTGTGTCAGAGGGGCATGAAATTAAGCAATCAGGAGTTGGGGGAAATTGGGGCTGTTTGCAGACCCAAATAAACAAACTCTCAGCTCTGGAGGACGAGGCAGGAGCAGGGCCCAGGGATTCTTTTATCTTCTTCACACCTGAGAGCACACCCAGCCTCTGTGTGGGAAGGACTCTCAGAAGCCTCGCTTGGTGGGGAAGGTGCATGAAGGTCTCACTGGTGCCGTTGCTTTGAAAGAATTTGTTTTCAAAACATCTCCAGTCAGTGTTTCCTGCCTGTCTCTGTCTCGGCTCCAACCACACCATTCGTGGCTGGCAGTCCCCTGTCCTTGAGCAGGACCCCATCAGCTCTGTGGTGGCACCAGAGTGGACAGTGACCCTCAGTGCTCTGCTCTGGGTGACGAGGTGGTGATTGCTCATGGGTTGGACTCCGTGATCTTGGAGGTCTTTGCAGCCTAAAGGATTCTGTGACTCGGTGAAGTGAGCAGGACTGGACAGGAGGAGAGGGAAGGAGCGGTGTCAGCTGTGTCCCAGGGGAGCAGCAGAAACAGGAACAGGGTCCATCACCCTGCTGGTGTGAGGGAAGAGAAGGGCACTGAGGAGCAGCAAAGATCTGGTTCCCTTTGCACCACGAAGCAAAGCCCAGAGATGGAGTTGAAAAGGGTAGGAGAGATCTGGGCTCAAATCTGGCCCTTGCTGGTTGTGTGTGCATTAATATGTGCATTAATTGATAGTGCCCCAGTGAACACTCAAAACCTGAACAGGCAGCTGTTAGATGTGACTTCTGAAATCCAGCCTGGGCAGCATTGCTGTTCTCAGCTCACTCCTCTGGAACCAAAAGCAGTGGCCAGGAGCTGTGGGAAGGAGGCAGTGGGATTTCAGAGCCACCTCCCAAGCCATTTCCCTCCTTTCCAGCCCCCGTGCTTGGTTTGTGCAGGGAAATTGCTTTGGGTTTGGGAATGGGAAGATTGAGGAACCCCAAACTGCAGGAAAGAAGGGAAAAGGTGTCTCCCCAATGAGCAGAGCCACTGCCAGAGCCCGGTGGGCTGAGCTTGGCTGCAGCAGGATGGGCCAGCCCTGGGTGCAGGCCGGGAGCCCACGCGGGGAGCAGGTGACACTAACGCGAGGGGACATCGCCCAGGGGCTGAGTGACAGCGCCAGTGAAGCAGATCGACGTCAGGCGTGAAGGCAGTGCCTTCCTCTGCTCAGATCACAGTCACACACCGGCTCTGAATCATGAGCCTTGCAACCAGCAGGCATAAATTTATACTATACAGATGAGAACTGTGCCTGGGAGACAGAACATCTATCTCCTTTGCACTTATCTGCCACCGTGACACAAACAATCAGAGATGATTCTCTGGCACAACAAACAGCAAAGTGTCTTCTTTGTCTTTGCCTCAAAGGAAAACACTATAACACATCTTTTTGGCCCGTGCTTTTATCACTTACTTTTGTTCAATAATCTCCCTGCCCAATACACAGGATTTGGCCTCGTGTGTGTAATAGGAAATCTGCCCTGTCTGAGCGCCGGCGTGGGGAGGGAATAAATACACTGTCACTGGGGCTTACACAGGCTGCAGCAGCCCGTGGCTTAACCCCAAATCTCTGCGCTGATGCTGGATTTTCTCTAGTGCCACAGAGCCCTGGCTTCCTGGGGATGTGGAATAAGGAGCCTTAAATGATTCACAGGAGCTGCGAGTGGGGAGCTGGGCTGGGCAGTGTGGTACCCACGGATGTGGAAGGAGTAATTCCAGGGTACAGCACTGTCACCACGGCACAGCAAAGGGGATCAAAAACACCCACAGTTGTGTCTCACCCATCGTTTGGGGCAGGATGTTGATTCTGGAACCTCAGGACAGACAGTAACAGCTCACAGGGACCACTGGTCGCTAGAATGCAGCGATGGGGCTGTTTGGGGTCGTGGCTGTGCTGGGATCTGACAGAATGACACTTGCTTTAGGTGCTGTTTGCTTTAGGTGGAGTGGGGATAGGCAGAAATGGAGTAAAATATTTGGGGTCTCTCTCAGTTCTGCTCAGAAATGTTTCCTGAGGCTCCAGCAATGGATGCCTTGACCACCAAAGCGTCGTCCTGTGCAGGAGGAAGGGTCAGGCCTCCGGTGAGGGGTGAGCACCCAAACCCTGACCCGATCCCAAAGGTCACAGCCAAGAATCAGAGCAGCCCCGGGCACTGCAGGGCACAGATCCCTGTGGAGCCTCCCAGCCCTGCATCCCAGGGATGTGAGTGGCCTCAGCAACGCAGCTGTGCAGGCGCAGCCCAGGGGATCGACACTCTTAGGAAGAAAAATTGCCTTTCCATTTTACATTGTGCTGGTTTGAATAGGGAAAAGAGCTCCTCGGGCTTCAGGCAGTGCTGCAGCTCCCTCGTGGCAGCAAGGCTTTGGGAGCTGGTGGTGTGGGTGCATTCCCAAGCCAGGTACATGGTGACAGTCAGGGATGGTTCCTCCTGGGCACTTCCCTGCCATGGGCCAGGCGGGCACAGCCCCCTCGGCCAAGGGAGCTGTGATTTTTTCAGGCATTAACAACAGATTTGCTGTTCCCTATTTCAAAAGGAAAAATGGAATCCGATTGCGCCTCGGATGCAGACAGTCCCTCACACAATATTTCCTGCACCTCCTCTCCAGATAAGCCACCTTTTAAGATGATGTATGGTAGCACTTACCTGTTATAGTGTTCCAGCGAGCGAGGGCTGGGGAGATCCACTCCGGGTTCAGTCACGGGGAAACTGATCCATTTCAAACATAAAGTTGGATGAATGGGGCAGGGAGAATGGGAGCCAAGCTCCTAATGGGAAGATTTCGCCCCCTAAAGTGTTGTGATGGAGCATTTTGGAGGGGAAAATCGGGGGAAGAACAGCCAGAGGTGGGCAGCAGGAGCAGGGCACCGTTTGCTCTTTTTTCATTCTCCCCGAAGGCAAGGAGGGGAAAATGGTTCTGGTGTTTGTTGCATCCCTGTTAGACTGAATTCCAATTTGTTATTAGCATTTTATATTTTCCCTTCAGCTGATTATGTGTGCAGATTAGAAGTGCCTTATCTCGGCAGCGGCCCAGCCCGCGCTCCGCGGGCTAATCCGGAGGGACGCTATCGTTTACACGGGGTGCTGATAATACGGAAATCTCATTCACTGGGGGCTTCATATTGTGTGTTTATTTATTTGGAGGCGCTGGGTTTAGCTCTGCTCACCATCTCCAGCTCTGTAATCTGCATTCCGCCGTGCAATTAGAGGGATTCTCTGTCTCTCCACGCCACCCCAATACCGCGCATCCATCACGTGCTTCCCGGGCTCCTCTTCCAGCACAGGGTTGAGAGCACCGATGCAAATCACTCCCCTGCAACCCTTATTGATCCAGATGTTTGTTGATTTACCGTGAGTTTTAACCCTCAGGAAGTCTGTGGGGCAGAGCAGGAGGGACACGAGGCGTTTTCACTGCTCACCCTGCAAACTGCTGACCCAGCTCAGCCCTCCCACCCCGGGGCCACCCCGGGAGCAGCAACGGGCACCCCAAATTCCAGCTAAAGCACACAAATGAAGGATCATTTCCTGACTTCCCCGAATCAATACCTACTTGATGGTGACTTAAAAACACCAGACAGCTTTCCTAGACCGAAGCCCTTGGATAAATGAAGTTGTCATTGACTTCTGGTGTATCTGGTCGGTGTGAGATCCTAATTAGGACAGGATCACAGTAACGGGGGGAGATAATAGACCCATTGGATCAGGTCTGTCTGCCTGCAATTGCAGCATATTATCCCCCTGATATCAACTGGACCCAGTGTTCAGGAGTGAATTGCTCAGCTCTGGGGTGGATTTGGCTTGTGATTAAAAAAAATGCACTAAACTAGTGGAAGTATTTCCTGAGAATTTATCAGGAGGGCTTTCAGTTTCGTTTGTGGTGTTCTATCCCTGCTCTAGTAAAGAAAAGACTTTCTGCTGAGAAATCCACTTTCTGCTGAGTAGAACTGTGTTTTTCTACTGCGGAATGGGGCTGATTATGATGAATTTATCATGGAATCACAGAATGATCACAGCACTGGTGCCATCAAACCTTGCAGCCAGGCTGCTTGAAGGTCAGAACTCACAAAATAATCCTTGCAGCAGCTTTAGTCCAAGCTTGGGGAGATCTGAGCTGCTCTAAGCTCAACCCTATCCTCTCTATTATCCTCCCAACCTGCGTTTTGTCCCTGCATCCAACCCAGGTTGCTGCTCCTGCCCTGGGAAGCTGCAGGGATCTCCTGGAGCTGTGGATGCCCCGTTCCTCGGCAGCCTGGGGAGCTGCTTTGTGCTGCCCACAGGTGTTATTTCAAAACCAAAACCCGCTGCCCCCTCACCCTCTGGCCGAGCTGTCGGGAGCTGGGTGCGCCCTGCCCTTGGCCCCTCTCCATTTCCACCCCTCCTGCTCCTCCGGGCCGCCCTGTGGAGCGCAGAGCTTTGGGAAGATGGCAGGGCAGGGAGAGCGGCGGCAGCGGAGAGCTGTTTATTTGCTCTGCGGGTGCACAAGGCCCTGGACACATGGAAAAGACTCTTTGATTAACGTCGGCTTCCTCTTGGCACTGTTTGACGGAACAAGGCTGAGACACTCCATTTCAGTGAGCCTGTGTCGAGCAATGTGTATTAGAGAGTCCTCAATTTCACACGTGCTTACTCCTGAGTGAGTTTCGCATAAAAGGATTAAGGAGAGAGGAAGTGCAGAGGAAATGGGATGTTAGACACCTTGTTAAACGGGCTGTCAGGGTTTCTGGAGCGTTCATTCTAACTCTATTCCACTCTGCATAGAGGGCAGGCCATTACCCGGGGATCACAGGGGCCTCCTCGGCGCCGCGAGTCACGAATTACTTTTAAAAAGAAGAAAGCAAAAGCAGAGATGAAAATAGCAACGTGTGATTGTTGTCCTTGCTGTTGTGTTACCCTGGCGGATGTTTCTGCCCGGGGGGAAGCCGGGATGCGATTTGCAGGAGCTGCAGGTAGCAAACCTTTAGCTGCCCTTCCCCAGTTTAGTTCAGATTGGCCAGGGCGTGATTGGGAGAGGAAACCCTGAAACCCTGGGGCAGGTCAGGCTCCAGGGCACCTCCTGTCCCAGGCAGGGACAGCAGCTCCCCTCTGCCCTGGCCTCTCGGCTCAGAGGGATGCTCAGAAAGTTCCCAAGCTGCTGCTGGCCCAGAGGAGGTTTCTCACTGGGGTTTCCATGCTGGGTGGCTCCTGCAGGGGTGCTCGGATGGGCTCTGGCAGGTGCAGCAGCGTGTCCCTCTATTTTCCAGATCTCACCCCAACCTGTGTGGCTTAGACAAGGTTTCCCATGGAAAAAGGGAGGCTGGTTCCCAAAGCAGGATGCCTTTTCCGGGGGCAGAGCACCCCTGCCCAGCGTGGGATCTCACAGGGCAGGGCGGCTGTCGAGGGGAGCGGGTGCTGTGTTCAGGTTTATCAGTAATGCAGCCTCACATCAGCTTGTTTCCTGTAAGTCAGATCTGTTTTAAGAGCTGTGATGAAACACAGCTTCAGAATCCACTCTATGAGCATCCAAATTAAAAGCTAAATAGGATGTAGCTTTCAGTTTGGCCGTATCTTCATATGTCAACACTCATTATCCTCATATGTCAGCGCTCGGCAGCCTTCCCTCCACAGCTCTGCTCTCTGCTGGGAGCAGGGATGGCCTCCTCCAGTCCTCATCCCACTCAGCCCAGTGCTGGTGCTGGGAGCCACGGGACAGTGGTGGGTCATGGCAGGAGATCCACGTCTGTCACATCTTTTTGTTCCATCCTTTTGGGCCTGGATTTTTATACAGAAACCCCCGGGGTTTGCAGTCATGGCTTGTGGGGGGAGCAGCCAGGTCCTGGTTCTCCATCCTCCTTCCCCCAAAACCATCCTCCTTCCCCCAAAACCATCCTCCTTCCTCCAAAACCATCTTCCTTCCCCCCAAACCATCCTCCTTTCCCCTTCCTCACAGCTCTCTGCAGCTCCACGTCAGGGTTTATCAGGGAGGAGGAAGGAGAACAGTAATGGTGGATTTGGGGCAGCAAAGAGGAGCTCAGATTCCAGCTGAGCTGCCAACAACTTTGGAGAGAGGCAGGAATTTCACTCGTTGCATGTGGCTTCAGGAATAAGATACACTGATAAAAGGTGATGTCATGTGCAGCATGTCAAAGAAGTAGGAATGGTAAAAAACCCTCAAGTGCCCCCCAAACTGCCCTTCCAGTGGGGAGAGGGGTGTGGGACATCCTTGGGATCCTCCAGCATCCCAGTGCTGCTCCCCACTGCAGCTGCCCCTGTGCTGTGCTCCCCCACAAAGAAACCTGTCAGCCTCCAGGCTGGGCAGGAAGACAGAAAGTCCGGATAAAATTATCATTCCTGACTTAAAACTGGTGGTGGGGAAGAAGCAAGTTTGGCCATAAATAATCCCACACCTGGCCTTTTAATTCAGTTATCTCCTGGTCGGGAAAGTCGGATCTGCCGTGTGCTGTGGTGGTGCCAAGTTAATTACTTGAAAATGAGTGCCTGGGGTTGGACCAAGAATTTCTCATCAGCATTCAGCTCCAGTGCCATGGCGTGAGGGAGAGCCCGGCGCATGCTCGGCGGGAGGATGAAAGGAAGGGGAGTGGGGCACTGGTGGGTTTGCTTTTCTTCTGGAGAGCCTGGAGCTTGGGGTAATGGCAAAAGCCCTGGGTTCGTGGATGCTGGGTTTGTGGATGCTGGGTTTGTGGACGCTGGGTTCGTTGTCCTCAGGCTGTGTGTGGGACTGGTGTTATTTGGGCAAGGCTCATTTTTGGGGTGGAGCTGGAGGGTTTGGGGTCAGCCGAGCCAGAGGGGGGGCTGAGGTGGGTGACAGCACCCTGAAAAGCACGAAAGGGCAGCAGCTCCAAGCCACACCACCGAGATGCTGCTTCTCCCTCCAGGTCTGGAAATCCCACTCCTGGCGCCTTTTAGGGGGCGGTTTTGCTGTGGGTTTGGGATTTGTGGGCCGGGGTGCTGCTCGAGGCACTGCCAATGTCCAGCCCTGCCCTTGCCCACCCGATAGCCCCGGGGCCAGCCCGGCGAGGCGGGTGGGCTGTGAAACCCGGAGCTCTCCCTCCCCTTCCCCACCCCCGGCGCTCGCCAGCTGAATACAAATGTGGATATTACAGGGCAGGGAGGGAGGCGGGAAGGTGCAGCTCCAATACTAAATAGCTGGGCCCTTTAAGCCGTTTGGCCAGACCTTATCGTTAAAAAAGGAGGCAAAAAAACCCCGTCTCTATAGGATTCTTTGAGTCATTGCTTCTTATGTGTAAACAGAGGGCGGCAGCTTACACAGCAAACTCAGCCCGGAATAGCTTGAGGTGATTAACAGTTGTTTGATTCCTCGAAGATTTCCACATGCTTATGCCAATCCAACTGGGAAAGGCAGAATAAATATTTTGAAATATGCCCCTTCTTTTGTAAATTAGGCATGATGAGTGCTGCTTAACTGTTTAGCTCAGAGTTGCAGCGTGGGTTTTGTTCGGCAAACAGCAGCAGAAGGGCAGCGCTTGCTGCCGGGAGCTGAGCAGGGGACAGAGGGTGGCGGTGCCCAGGAGCGCCCAGGCCAGGCCTGGTCACTCTGCCTGGGATGTTCCCTGGTGTCCACACCCCAATTTACCGAGGGAAGCAGCAGCTGGAGTGATCTGGCAGCATCCTGCTTCCCAGCACGGCTGTCTCACCTTAATTCCCCCAAATCCCACTCCCCCAGTGATTTGGGTGCCAGCCTTGGGAGTCTGGAAATGGCAGCAGGTTTTGTCTCCACCAGAGAAAGGTGCTCAGGTGAGCTGGGGCAGCTTAACCCCCTGTGGGATACCTGGGGTGGAGGAGATGGATGGATCCTGGAAAGGGCTGCTGGGGATTTGGGCTGGAAAGGCTGTGTGGGGTCACAGGCACACCAGAAAAGGGAAATAGGAAAAATCAGGATGGATGTCTTGTCTGGCAGCAGGCACCTGCCTGGGCTGCTCCCTGTGCAGGAGGCTGTGGTGTGCAGCAGCTCTGCCCCTTTCCCCAAGAGCTTTCCCAGCTGGTGCCTGTCCATGGCAGAAATTTATATTTTATATTTGTGGTAAAGGAAAACCTTTTCTTTGAAATGAGTTCTGGCGTCCATAGTTGCTTTTCCCTTTGCTCATCCCCAGGTGCTGGGGCAATAAACCACAACGAAATCTGGAATCACTTGAACCATAGAGGGTCTGCTGAGCAGTTCTCTGTTCATTCCCATTACAGGCAAGGAGAAGAATATCTCAGATTTAGTCCCAGTTTTATAACAACACTTCCCAACCCACCCGGGGACCACAAAAGCGCTTTACATGCATTAATGAAACCACCAGTGCCACCTCCAACGGGACAGTTAGGTTTTATCTCCCCTTTGCACGTGGCCAGACTGGGAATCACCTCCCTCAATGTCACAGTTGGGATTTTAGCCAGTGACCAGCATGTGTTGGGGTCTCAAATTCAGGTGCCCATCCTGATGTGCCTGAAAGAAACCTATTGCTATCCTCCACTTTGATTTTAAAAGTTTTAAATCTCAATCTCCTTTCTCCCAACAACCAACCCACTCTCAGCTTCCCTAAAATAGCACTTTCTTTGTGAAATCTGCTCTCAAAAAAATCTCAGAACTTCTGGACCATACAGCAGCAGAAATATTAAGGCTGAAGGGAAGCACTTTATTTGCCAGATAAATAGGCTTGGTGACACTTTGGATATGTAGAAGGTGGTGAATAATTTCTTCTGCTTGGGCTATATATCCTTAGAGGACTCGATGAATTTTTCATTCTGGAAGATGTGTTCAGGTCATTAATTGCAGTTTGCCACAGGTCTGTTCCACTTTTGTCTGGGTAAAGCCTATCTCCTTCAACATACAACTCATTTACCCTTTGTAAGCTGTGTAACATTTGCATTGTAAATTGGTTAGCTTAACTTAATACACGAGTAACCCCAGGAAACCTCTGCGAAGGATCTTACGTGTGCTGTGAGAGAAGGCAGGGCCTTTTCCTGAGCTGGGGCTGGCCAGCCTGGCTTGGGGCTCGGGGTTCTCCCTCCCCACAAATTCGGGGCTCCTGCAGCATCTCAGCCCCCCCAGATGGAGCAAAGCCCCCGTGCTGAGGGTTTCTCTCCCTGGAGCTGCATTGAATCCTGTTCCCGATCCTCTCCCAGCTCCCACCGGAGCTGTGTTGGGAGCCTGTGCCTGGGAATTGTCCTCTGAGCCCTGCAAAGTCGGTGCCTCCAGGCGGGGCTCCGGCGCTCGGGGCCGTCTGGCGCTGTGGCCTCGTGCCCAGCCCCGAGTTGTGCTGGAGCTCTGCCCCAGGGCACAGGTGCCAAGGAATGATGGCTGGGGAGATGCAGGATGCTCCATCCACTGTCCCAGCTCCCTGGGAAGGGGTCGCAGAACCACAGAACGGTTTGGGTTGGAAGGGACCTTAAAACTCATCCCATTCCATCCCCCTGCCGTGGGCAGGGACACCTTCCACTGTCCCAGGCTGCTCCAAGTGTCCCATGGAAGTGTCCCATCCAGCCTGGCCTGGGTGCTCCTGGGCAGGGGGCAGTGCCTCACCATCCTCACAGAGAATTTTTTCCTAATATCCAACCTAAACCTTTCTGTCAGTTTGAAGCCATTCTCCCTTGTCTTGTCACTCCATGCCCTTGTCCAAAGTCCCTCTCCAGGTCTATTGGATCCCCTTTAGTATTCCCCAGGCATCGATCTCCCAAACAGGCAGGACTGCAGGCAGGATCCCTGGCACTGCCCCATCCTGCTGCCTGCACTCCCAGTAGCCTCTGTTTGCATGAAATAAACCCAAATAATTTAAGCTGCTCCAGTGCCGAGTGTCACTAATTCCTCGGAGTGAGTGACATCTCTGGGGTTCCCACAAGCAGTGCAGAGAGGAGCAAGACACAATAAGTATAAATTGAGTGAACTCCAGAGACTGGAATAAGAGCTGTGAAATATTGCTCAGGGCCCAAGAAGCTCCTTCAACCCATTTTCCGAGCTACCTGAGGGACAGGGGCCGAGACTGGCAGGCGACAGCGCACAGGAGTCGGGAGCAGCTGAGTTAAACCTGCTGTCCCAGTACTTGTGGCCTCGTTGGAGGCAGGAAATTTCTCAAAGTTTCTTTGTGTGAGGTTTTCTGCCCCACTTTTTAAACTGAGGCAGTCTGGAGCAGTTCAGCCGGGCAGCAAAGCTGCTGGAATCTTTCCCTTGCGAGAGGAGACGCAGCAGCGTGGGGTGCTCGGCCCTCAGCCCGTGCAGCAGCAGGACCACAGAGCCCCGACTTGGGGGTCCCTCGTGGCCCTGTGCCAGCCTGGCTGCCACCCCTGGGCAGTGATGGCTGTGCCCACTGCAGCTCAGTGCCCCCAGGCACTGCTCAGAGTGAGCTCTGCCTCCTTGCATGGTCCCTCTCACAGGAGAGGAAGGAAAACCAGCCGTGCAATGAGGCTTTGTCTCCTGGGTTCCAAAAGGGATCCCTCTGGCTACAAACTGCCCAGGAAAGGTGCTGCCCATTGCACATCTCTGTGGTGGCTTGGTGCTGCCCGGCTGGCACTGATGTCCTGCCTGCTTACTCGTGACCCATTTGTGTGTTTTTACCAGAAAAAAAAAGTCGTGTGAGAATTAGCACGGCCTCCCCCTCCCGTGGCAATCAGCACCTCTGCCTTCCGGGGAGCTTCCCCGAGCTTGGCACTGTTTTAATCTCCTCAGCAAGAGAAGATAAAAGAATGGAGCAGCTGATCCGATAGGCCCGGGGATAATGGTTGGCATTCTCTGCCTTCAGATAACAGCTTGGGCTGGGGAGGAAATCATCCCTGCGGGAGGAGGTGTTGTGTACCGAGGGCTGGAGCGAGGGCTGCGACTGCCCCGAGGCCGCCGCTCACCGCGGGCAGCTCCTGCCTTGGCTTTGTGCTCTGCGAGGTCCCTCCTGTCGCTTCCCCCAGCGAGTGCCAGCCCGGACGGGAGAGGAGCCACCGAGGTGCGAACGGGCCTTTGTGGTGACCCTGCGGTTCTCGGTTTGCTGCTGACTCTCCCCGAGCTCGGTTTGGTGCGATGGTTGGGGTGTGGTTGTTCCCCTCCCGCGGTGACCGACAGTGCTGCTGCTGCTCCCACGGCATCTCCAAAGGGTGATCCCCTAACCAGGAGCTGCAGGCACTCCCTGTTCTCCCACGGAGAGCCTCGGGGAGGGAAAACATCCAGGATCCTGGGGTTGCTTAATTCCCCCCTCTCTGAAAGGAGAGGTTTTCCATCCGGCACCAACCACAGATGCGGGTTGGGAGCTGCCAGGTCCCACCATCCATTCCCAGTCCTCAGAGCCAGCCAGGCTTCTCTAGGAGTGATTCTGTCCCTGCCTGTGGCTTCTCTCCCTGCAGTTAGAACTCCTGAAGTCGATCTCTCTCCTGAAGTCGATCTAAAAGGTGCTTCCATCCCATCACTGCTCAAACCGGGGCTGCTTTGTTCCCACCCTCGCCATCCCCGGGACACAACCAGGTCCCAGCTTTGTGCTCACGAATAGAATCCTCATGGGATCAGTAAGGATCAGTAAGGACCTCTAAGATGATCGAGAAGCAGCAGAGGAAGAGCTGGGGGCTGTCACCATGGCTCCTCTCTCCCCTCTCCTTCCCTTCCCCTCTCCTCCAGCGTGGCCCAAGCGGTGACAGCACAAACCCCTCTCCTCAGCTCGGGTTGTAAGTCAGTGCAAATGAGGCTCGCCGCTCCCCACCCCTAAAATCTCTGAAACATGAGGCAAAGAGCAAACTTAATGAGTATCAGGGAGAATCCATGGGGAGCTGTAATATTCTCAGTGTGTACAAATCACTGTTTAGGACGTCTCAGCCCAAGTGTCCTTTTTCACCTGGATCACTGCCCGGTGCAGGAGGCTCGGCCACCGTGTGCTCGGCTGGGGCTGGAGATGAGCTCGGTTCCTGCCATAAAAACACGGGGAAAAGGGAGGATTTATAGCACCAAAAATCTCCTAAATCGCTGGTTTAAGTTCCTTTTCTTACCATGAACCCTGTGGGCATACAAAGGCTGGGGATGGCAGAGCAGCCGCCTTTGTTGCTTTAAATCTTTTACTGCCCTGCAAACCTGGGGTGAAACGGGAACTGCGCCTCTGCCCCCCAAATCTGAACTCAGACCCAGTAAAGACATACTGTGATTTCTAAAAATTGATATGGAACCAGCAGATGACCTGCTCTGGCATCTAAGTTAGCACTGTCCCTTGCAGAGGTGTGCAAATCACATCCCGGCAGAAATCTGGGAATTCATTTTTTGGGGAGGAGTGTCTGGAAGGTGGCGAGGAGGAGAGGGTATGTTAAGTAGTACCTTTTGCTGAATAAATCAGGGAGGTTGCCAGCAGCCTGCCACAGTAAATATGCATGTTAAATCAAATCAGATCTGCTGCAATAGGAAAGATTTAATGGTAGGGGTTTGTTTGCTCCCCACCATAAACACGGAGATGTGAGCACTTCATGGTGAGAACATCTGCGGACTGGGCAGGAGGTGTCAGGAGCTGGATCTAACATGCAAGGCTTCTCTTCTGTGGCCAATTAAACAAATTGCAGCAAAACAGCATTTTATTAGTATTTGCCCATAGCAGTCGCCTGCTGCAATAAATTTCCTTCAGGCACTCTGGAGAAAGGGGAGGGAAGGATTGGCAGGGAATGGTGGGGAGAGCTCACCGCGGCACAGCCTCCGGGGCCGCGCCGTTCCAAAGTGCCTGTCTCCAAAAACAACTGCTCTGCTTTATCATAAACATGGTGAGTTATGAGCTGCTCTGCAGAGAACCCTGCACAAATAATAATAATGAGGAGGAGGTGGGAGGCAGGGCTGCAGTGGGACAAACAGGTCTGGGAACAAAACTTATCCCAGTGCCTCTCTGCTCCCCTTCGGTTTAATTACAGCTTAAATTCTTTCAGAACTCATCCTTGCCCATTTGGCCTATCCCATCCTCTTACTCCCATGTGCTTCTGCTTTTAAGCCCAACTTTTGTCTCTTTTGCAGTTTCTTTCCTTTTATTATTATTGCTTTTAAGGGAGAGCTTGTCTTTATTTTTTTCCCACGCAGACGGGGGCTGCAAAGTCAGCCAAATCCATCCCCAGCATCGCTTTGCTGGCAGTTCCTGGGATTTCTCAGGTCTGAATATGCCAACACATTTCTTGGCTGAGGGCCTGGCACAGTAAAAGGCAGGGGCTGATGTTTCTCAGTGTGGTATAGCTGAGGCACCTTCTGTGTGTTACATTTTTTGGATGATGGAGAGCTCGAATGAGCGGTAGATGTGATTTTTTTTCTTTTCCCCTTTCCCTTTTCTCTCTTTCCCTTTTCTATTCTCTTTCCTGGGCCAAAGCACCACCATCCAGTTGATGGATGCCCCATCCTCGCTGATAACCAGCCCTCTCATCTCTCTCACACTCCAAGGGAGGAAGCACTTCAGAGCAAACCATCCTCTCCAGAGAGGTCCTGGGACAATGGCAAGCACCAATAAATACCCCAAATCGCCGAGGTTACAGCAAACAGATGGTGTTCTGCTGCACAGACACTCTCTGCCGGGGAAGTGCTGCAAGAAATGACCTATTTGTTGCTTGGTTATCTCCATATTTTACGTTGGAAGCACCATTCATATCTAAGTAGTGTCAGCGTTATCCCGGGAATTCCTCATTTCCCGGCGCAGTTATCGACAGCCCGCGTTCCCAGCAGCCTCCTGTTGCTGTTTGCTCTTCCCCTTGCAGCTCTCCTGCGTGATCAGGTGAAGAGATAAATAACTCCACCTGCGCTGCTGATTGAGAGCAAATTAATGTTCAGCAATCACCTCCTTCAAAATACACACTTAAAACCGCCTCAAAATGTGGAGTTTTTCTCCTTTTCCTTTCTCAAGAACAACAAAATCAAGGCAGTGGGTTATTAGTGGACATTAATTATCTATTTTTAATGAATTAGCTGACCGGCCTGGCTGCTGATGGATTACACCTATGAAATTATACTGCTGTTGAAACCCAGGATATGTTTAGATGGCATCAGCCTCTTGACTTAAGGATGGATTTGATTTATACTTCATTAACATAATTCCTAACACACCGCTTCTTTGGGAAAGAAAATTAGTGTCTAACCAGGAGCTAACAAGTTTAATGGCTTGCTTGAAGGAAAACATAACCATCGACTGTGAATAAGCAACTAGAGGCATTAATATGTTGTTGTTGTTGTTGCTCTTGGGTTTATGAATCTCTATGTATAGGGAAACATTCCTACAGTGCTGCTGTGGATAGATGGGAGAGGGTGGAATTTCCTTGTGTGTGTCCAACTTTGTATCAGGCAGGGAGGTGCTGGTGTCGGTGCTGGCCAGGCTGCTCAGGGTGCAAAATGGCCTTCCCAGTGCTTCCCAGTGCTTCCCAGTGCTTCCCAGTAACCACTGGTGATGACTGGGATAAGAGGCCACTCCAGCATTCTCCTGGATTTGGATAACATGGAGAGGGAGGCGTTGGGCTTCCAGACATGATTCTCATTTATTTCCATTTTGCAAATGCTGGGTTTGCTGCTGATTGCCTGCTCAAATTTTCCATCAAAGAAGGCTTAGTTAAATAACTGGCGAGCCTCTGTTCTTCTCTCCTCTCCTCTCCAAAAATGAATCGTCCTTTTCTGTTCTTTAAATTATACCATGTTAGCAGACAAACATCACGAGAAATCAAAGCACTCCAAGACATCCAGGTTGGGTACAGGAGTGAAATGAGCCCAGCCAGTGAGAACACACCCTCAGAGGAATGAGAACTTGAAATACTGGGATGGAGAGGGGCAGAGGGAGGAGGAGGATGGCTGCCCTGAAACCAGAAAGCACAAACACCCCAGAACTTTGTGCTTTAAACTGTTCCTGGTTTTTAGTTTGTTGGTGATATTTTAGGGGGTTTTAATTGTGTTTTGTCCCTGCCTGATCCGGAGGGCTCTCGCTCTGGAGGACCCTTCCACTCCCTGCCGGGACCTGGCAGGTTCTCCTCCTGTTTGGCATCCTGACACCTTGGGCTGTGATTAATGAGGTGCTCTTCCCTGCGCCGTACGAATCCCTGTTAGATTTGGTGCTTATTAATTACAGCACAGCACCGTCAGCATATTTAGAATTGGGGTCCCTGCTTTTCTAATTCCCTTCTTATTTCACATTCCTTTTTTCCCCGGTTCCCTCTCACCTGTGTCTCCTCCTGCTCGGGGCTCGCTGATGGATGAGGTTTCAGCAGCAGTGGATTCCACGCTGGCTGAGCCGAAGGTCAGCGCTGGGAATGGCTCCAGAAAAAGCAGCTGTTCAGCAATTCCCACCTCAGATCCAGTGTCCAGCTCCCTCCACAGCCTCTCACCCCCTCTCTCATGCCCAAGCCCAGCGCTTCGCCACCACTGCATCCTGCATCCCTCCTTGATTTCATAAAACCTTTTATCGTTCAGACTTGGTTCGTCCTCCAAGTTAAAAAACCCATGCTCAGTGCTGAGCCCTGGGGCTATCCTCAGGGAGAGGTCACGTTTTATCTGTAGCTGCTTTGCTGTTGTCAACACTCCCATTCCTCTCCTCACTGTTAGTTGGGTTGGAGGCAGGACAGTGCCCAGTTTGTATTTCTGCCTAATCCACCTTTATCTGAAAAAACCCGATCACTGTGATGGGAAAAAGTGAGGACCTGAGGACAGCAACAAAAACACTGACGGTATTAACTGATACTTGGGCTGGGGCAGGTGTGGGTCGTGTACTGGGCATGGGACAGCCAGTAAAGGACACGGTTTGGCCAGTGAAGGACACAATTTGGCCAGTGAAGGAGACAGTTTGGCCACTGAGGTGCAGTAGAGGCTCTGTGCGAGCTCTGGTTGTGCCGGTTCCAGCTCAGGCTCTGCCATGGATTGGGATTCGGGCTGGCTGCAGCCAAGTGACAGGGACCAGGCTGTGTCACCATCCCTGTGGGTGCTGGGGCACTCTGGACACCCCGGGAGGGTGGCAGTGCCAGCAGCCCCTGTGCTGTGCCCCCCCAGCAGCGGGGACATGGGGCACCTTCATTTACCTGCGGCTTCACCTCTCTCGGAGCCCAGACGTGCTAACGAATGAACACACACATCCCTGCCTGGAGTCACTTACCTGATAAACCCCTGGCAGGAAGGGGCAGGCACAATAACCATGCAAACACAGCCCCCTCACTGCGGCTTTAAAACTTTTCCCTGATAACAGGATTGCTGTTTTTATCCCCAGTCACTGTTTTTAGCTCCTTTACACGACCGAGGTAAACACCACGGTAATTTATACTGTCCTCCCCGATCAGCTTCGCCCTCTTTTACATCTTGCCTTGCAAATAATAAGGCAGCCCACAAAGCCATTTGTTTCCTAATGACAGGGGTTTCCATAGTGAGCAGATTAAGGAGGAGGAGATTAGAAGATTATACACCAGGCAGGACTCACAGGTTTATGGGGCTTTGGAGATCCAACGATTAATGCATTTCATAAATGGAACTTTCTTTCGTGACAGGTAGAACGGAGGGAACTGGGTGCTTTAATTGGCAAAATTTATTTAACAATTTTCATTGAGGACGCTTCAAGCACCCAGACAAGGCTTGTACATTGTACAATTATCAGGTCCCACTGCTCCAACGTTGATAAGGGTTGGTGGATTTGCTCCATCAAATTTTCCATGGATGAGCCCTGGATGAGCCTGTGAGCTGTGTCTGCCCAGGCTGAGCCTGTGCCCTTTCTCCTAAGGGTGCCAGGGTGGCATTTATTGCTTTCTGTCTTCAGTGGAGGAAAGAGAAAAACTCCTTTTGCATCAGAGGAAGGAGCAGAGCTGTTTTTCCATGGGGGCTGCAGGTGCCAGACGTGGTGTTGTTATTTATCGTGGCACTGTGATCACAGCCCAGCGTCTTTGTGCAGGGCAAGGGGTGCCAGGGGATGTTCATGACCTAAAATACAGCAGGGGAGGAAATGGAGATAATGGCTGGGACGTGTATCAGGGCAAATATCTGCAGTGGAAGGACTTGGAGATTCAGGAAACCCCAAATCCACACAAATCCTGTGGAAAGCAGCACAGCTGCTAAGGGTGAGCACAGCAGTGTGTCAGTGTCCTGGAGCAGAGGGGTGCAAGTAACCCGGGAGTGCCTGCAGGATGTTTTGATTCCCCACAGAGAATCCCAGGTTTGTATCAGGGAGCTGAAAATGTAAAACCTGAAAAACTGTGGGAGGGACCCAAAATATCTTTTGTAGCCTTTGGCCAAAAGAAACTGAAAAGGAAAAAAAATTGGGAAAGAAACTGTGACAGTGTTCTTCTCTTTAATTTTCTGATGAAAAACCAAAACAGCAGGAAAAGAAAAAGCACTTGCTTTCATTTTGTTGAAAACCCAATTTTCCACGAAAAGTAGGTTTCAATGGAAAATTTCCACCTCTCCCCTCTCCCTTGTGAGTTGTTTCAGCGCTGGGGCCGCCCTCTCCCCATCAAAGCCCGTGAGAGCCACCTGGCTCCAAGGGCTGCCTCAGAGGTGGAGAAGGATGCAAGGAGCCATTTCCAGTGACCCAGGAGGACAATTCCTGATGAGGTGCCTGAAACAGGCTGTGGGCACTCTGGATTCTGGCACACTGACCCACATCCAGCCCGGCCAGGAGCCTGCCTGGGCTCCTCCTTGGGGTCTGTGCTGACACTGTGCTCACCTGGCAGAGCTCGGGGCCCAGGGCAGTGCCCTGGCCTTGCTGTGGCTGAGGAAAACCTGAGGCTCAGGAAAGCAGGGACTTGTTTGGCATCAGCCCAGCTCCTCCTTGTGGAGTAGCATCCAAGCTGCTCCTCCTCCAGCGCCGGAGGTGCCACAGGGCAGCTCTGGCAGCTCTGGCAGGGTTTGCTGACTGGGGTTTGGTGACTGGGGTTTGGTGACTGGGGTTTGGTGACTGGGGTTTGGTGACTGGGGCTGGCTTGTTCTTCACCTGGTCACAGAGAAACCACAGATTCCACAAATTCTTTTTGGAAACCCCCTTCCTCTCTCCCTGGAGGGGGATCCTGCAGTCAGTGCCTGCCTGTGCCAGGAGAGACCTTCTCCAAGGCCATCCTTCTGCTTCCTTTCCCATTGCTAAAGTTGTTTCCAATTGAGTGTTTAGAGTTAACAACCAAGCCAGTCTGGGCTTTTTTAAGCCAGGGTGAGTTGAAATCCAGGCGTAGTGGGAGCCTGGGCTCCAGAGTAGGGGCTGCACTTTGTCCTTCCAAGACAACTCAATCAACTTTGGCTCCTCAAACAATCCCCCGGCCCTGCCAAAAGGGACAATGGAGACAGGACTCCTGAACCACAGGGCTGGGGGAGCCCTGTCAGCCTGGATTACAGGAATGCTTAAGAGTTAATTAAATTACAATTTGCTATGCTGCCAGTTCACACGAAGCTGCAACATCTGTGGAGGGACGGAGGGCTGGGGGGAGCTGGGCAGGGCGGTGCTGTCCTGCCTCTGGGGCTGGGATCCCCACCTGCTCTCTGGTGCTGCAGCCAAGGAGAGAAGCACAGCAGGGATGAAAAGAGCCTTGTTTCTGATGCAGTAATATCTGTGGCTATTGGCTTTAGTTTTAAAGACCTTCGAGTGGAACAGGAGCCGAGTGAGGGCAGCTGTTTGCCCCAGGTCCCAGGAGCTAACTGGCACATCAGGGAAAGTTCAGCAGTGCCAATTTGGAAAATAATTTTTAAAAAATATGCTAGAAAAATATTTTTAGGGGCTTTCTGCATCTTCTTTAAGCTCTTGAGACTCAGGTTTTTTAAGACTTTCCTCCGTGACCACTGGTTTTATACATATATCAAATTCTCTTCTTTTCCCTTGAATCCAGGAGCAGGAGCTTTAGGAAACTTGTAGGACTCTCACAAGGGGACACAGAGCCCCAGCAATGGTTTGGAACTCCATAGGCAGGATTGCTGTGTCTCTGTGTCCCTGGATTTCTCTGCTTTTGAGGCAGAGGGCTCTGAATCTGTAGGGTCTTTTCAATCTGTCGGTCAGTCTCTGTGATTTTTTTTTCTGTTTTCCTGCTCGCAGCCAAATTATTAAAGGCTGAGAGCGGGAGCTTCGCTCCAGACAAGTGCAGGCACATGCTCACAACCTGAGGAGTAGCAGGCGAACACTTCTGCGGTAATAAGCTCCATGCTGTGCTCAAAAAGGGCACTTAATTTTTCATTCTTAAATGCTGTGATGTTCTTGTCTTCCGGCTTCACCAAAACTCCTCCATGGAGATGGATGGGCCATGCAGAACACAGTTATCAGAAAGATTAAGCCAGGACTTGTCATTTTTTATATCAGCGAGCAGTCAGGTTGACGAGTGATGTCCTCTTAGCTCCTGGGATGCGTCCGGCACCTTTAGTGCCAGTAGTAAAAAGGACTATAAAAAATACCATAGAAGAAAGGGTAATGATGAAATTTAACTGCTCCCTAGCACACACCTGGGGTCTAGTAATCTGGAAATGGGGGGTTCAGGTGCTTCATCTTTTACTGCCTTGTCCTTGTCTGTAAGTTTAAGGTCCTTCCACTGAACCATAACATATTGTGGTCACTGCGAAGAGCCAGTCCTTGGCCCCTGGGCAGCCCGGGCAGACAGGCAGGGACAGCTCAGTGCAGGCAGGGGATGCTGAGCGCTTCTGCCTCCAGCCAGCTGGAGGAGGAGGTGCTCAGCTTGGAGGGCTTCACCCCAAACTGGGACATTCGTGCTGGGGACATCCTCATGGCACTTTCCTCCCTCTCACTCGCTTCTTGTGTTGGCCAAGGGAGCGCGGTCAGACCCGGTGGGTGCCAGCTCTGCCAGGGGACGAGGGTGGCACAGACACCTGGGCAGGTGAGTCCCTGTCACTGCCTGAGGCAGCATCTTGCAAAGGCCTGCAGGCAGCTCCATGTGCTGTGCACACCCAGTCAGCATTACTTTATCATATCTCAGGACTGCGGCCCGGCCCGGTGTTATTAATCTAAGCAACAACTGATACTAAATGATCATGCTACATTAAATTTATAGACCCTTGCATATAGCTGCTATTGATCTTTTCTCAAGCATCATAAATATGTGATGGAGTGTGGATGGCAATGCTTTCCCCCCTCTCCATTAAAGGTGGTTAAACTTTTCATCTCTGGGGCGGAAATGGGCGATGGGTCTCTGCGGGCAGGGGCAGCCTGGCCAGATCATTTGTATTTTAATTACTGGGAGGTGGAGAAAGCTTCAGCAGAACAGGAGGGAAGAGCTATTGCATTCCTGCTTTCCCTAACTTGCCTCTTTTCCTCTCCTTGCCCAGGATCTGTCACTTTTCCTTATCCATCTCCTGTGGGATGCAGTGGTGGGATTGTTGTTAATCCCACATCCCAATCCTGCCCCGCAGCAAATCAGAGCAGGGGGATCATTTACAGGAACCCAACCAGGGCTTGTCTCAGATTCAGGAGAGCAGCTTTCCCTCACACAGGTGCTGTCCAGCACCTCCAAGGCTTTTCTGTGGTGTCCAGCGTGTGGCACCCTGCCGGGGGTGGGTGACAGCCAAGGGACACCACACCCTGCACGGCCCCGAGGGGCACAGGCTGTGCAGGGGCCTGGGACAGGACACCCTGTACCTGCAGGGAAACACCCAGACCCTCAGGTACTGCTGTGATACAGCCAGGGAAGGGAGATTTGCAAATCATCCTTCAGCATAGCCTGGAACAACTTATATCCTAGAGCCATCTAGGGGCGAAATCCCGGCTCCATGGAGCCGAGGGGAGCGGTGCCGTTGGGTTCAGAGGGGTCAGCACTGGGCAGGCAGTGAGCTTGGCACTCTGGTACGACCTTGTGGGTCCCCCAAACCCGTGCTGAACGATTGGCACGGTGAATATCTGTCTGTTGCTGCTGCTGCTCTGGCACTGGGGAGCAGCAGCACTCGGAGCAGGGGCTCTGCCAAGTCTGCGCTGAACAAAGGCCCTGCAAAATCAGCTGAAAAATCTTTTGGCTTTCTTGCTTCTGCTGATAATTTGTGATGTTTTTCAAGTGCACATCAAGAAGTTGGTGCTTGAAAGAGCCTTGACAGGATGAAAGGTACAAAGCCCAGAGTCTGTACTGAAAACGATGAGTAAAGAATGTCTGGGAGTTTAGAAATAAAAGTGATCCTTGACTGAGCCCCCCTGTGCAAGCCCAGGAAACACCTCTGGCTGTGCCTGGGAGGGCAGGGGGGCAGCAGGGGCTGTCCCTGCCCCGTGCCCAGGTGTCATTGTCACTAAGTCAGGTGCCCAGCTGCTCTTTCTTGCCTTTCCTGCCCCTTTGGCTCTTGTCCCTGCGAATTCCCCAGGAGCCTGAGCTCAGATTCAGAGACATCCCACAGCTCTATTGCACCGCTCGTGTCTCAGTTCCCCGTCTGAAAAATGGGGTCAGTGACGCCTCTGCAGAGGAGCTGAGAACACAGGTGGGGACCCTGGGCCAGGAGGTGCCACCAGTGTGCCCAGTGTCCTCCTGGCAATTAGTTCCACTTGTGATGGCAGAGAGGGGATAACTGGCGAGCAGCACAATACCCTCAGTCTAAATTATTCCTCCTCCTCCTCCACAAATGTCATAGCAGAGATTAGCCATCATGTGTCCTTAAGTATCCCATTTATCCCAAATGACTCTGAGCATGTTAACTGCATTTAGATTAAAATGAGCCTTTTTACCCACAGCCTCTTCCCAGCCCCTGCCCAGCCCCTCATTCCCCTGTCACAGAGCTGAGGATGTGGGGGTACCTGGGAGCTCAGCACTGTCACAGCGATTCCATTTTCCCACACAAACATATTTCTCCCCACTGTTCCAGGAAAACTTTAATCTCTACAAAATTCTCTTAATTTTGATTTGCCAATCATGGATTCCTTTTCAATTAACCTCCAAAAGCACCAATTAAAGAGAACAGAGCCACGATCACGTAAGGATAGGCTATGCCAAACCCTCTAGAAGTGTTCTAGCACCAAAAATTAATGATGAAGGTCAAAAGCAGGTTGCAAGGCAGAGTGAGCTTTGAATGGGAAACCCCTGAATTAATGTAAGCACGAGCCCAGAAAGTCTTCGGAAAATTTGAGGTAGATTTAATTAAGCTCCTAATTACACAGCCAAGTTTGTCTCTGCTAAAGAGTTTCAGGTGTGTTGGAGTCCCACTTTGAAGGCAAAGTCTGCACATTGAGCAGCTTCCTTGGCTTTGTGACTCCCTCCAAGGGGATTGCTGGTTCCCACTGGTCCCAGCCCAGCTGCCAGAGCCCCACAGTCCAAACACCAGGCAGAGGGCAGAACAAACCCCCATCCACCCCAGTGGGAGCACCCAACTCCCAGACTGACCCAGAGGCCAGCTGGGGACCACCACCGTGGCACGGGGTGGCTGCTGAAGGCCATCGAGCCTCAGGAAAACCTCGTCCCTGTTCCCTGGCCGTTCCCTGCCACCCACCCCTTGACACCCGGGCCACGGCGAGCGGTGACACCGCTGCCGGAGGGGACAGAGCAGCCCTGGCCACGTCAGTGCTGTGCTGGTGTGGCTGAGTCACCAGCACTGCAGCAGCAAGGCAGAGAACCAGGTTAGACAGCGGAACATGACGGAACTCGGAGCAGCTCGCACCGCTTTTCTCCTCTCGTTAACGTCCCCCGGGGCCCGCGGTCTCTTTAGTGCTAACACAGTAACGAAGGCCACAGCCTATTAATTGCAGTGACAATGATAAAGGAAGAGTCAGAAGCAGCTATTTGTCTTTCATGTAACCTCGTGCATCATCACAAGATAAATGAAAACTCATTTTCTGCTTTGATTCAGTCTAATTTTTCAGGGCCCCCGAGGCAGGTTACAGGAACTGTGTCGCTTCATCCCCATAAAAGTGCCGGCCCCGGGGTTCAGGGGTCAGGGAAAGTGCACGGCCGGGAGCGCCTGGCTCTCCCCAGCCTCCCAGGGGTGACGTAAAAGCAGGAAGGGGTCTGCTACTCATCATCATTAAATCCCCATTGGAAGGCGTTGGCCGGGCCCTGATGGATGAGCCACGTGGCAAAGGGGCTCCGTGTCCCCAGCACCCCTGGTCACCTTCCCAGGGGACCTCGGCCAGACCTGGGTTGTGCCCCCGTGTCCAGACACACAGGGCACGGGAAGTCTGGGGAAGGATTTCAGGGAGAACACCTCATCCCAGCCATCTACCCAAAATTACTGTTCCCAAGGACGTGGAGGGTTTGGGATAGAGAGAGGGATGATGCTTTGAGGTCATCAATACTTTGGGAGTCAAGCACACTCAGGGTGCTCCTTCTGTGCTGTGACCTGCTTAGTAAGGACTTGTCATTCCAGAAACCTCAGTATTGGTGTGAAGGGAGCAAAATGCCCCAAAATTATATCAGCAGCTGTCCCTGGGAAGGAGTCTGAGAGCTGGGCAGGAAGGTTTGTCAGAGATACGGAGCAAAATACCTCATTGAGGCAGAGAAATTAAAAAAGAAAAAGGCAAATTTTGTAGGGAATTAGCCCATTCTAATCCAGAGGAATCAAACCCCCATCACGCAAACTGGTCATGCCTCTTCTGAAAATTTTAGTGTTAACAGTGTACAGTACATTAACTTGATTAATCAGAATATAATCTTGCCTGCATGCTGCACTGAGGTCTTCTCCAGCAATCCCCAAAACCGCTTTCCCCCGTTACACTGCGTAGCACACCTTTCCCTCCTGGTACCGACAGAGCCGAAAATAGCCTCAGCCTTGGCCACGCGGGTCCCTCCTGGCCCAGGGCTCGCGGTGGCACGGACAGGGGCTCCCATATGTCCAGGTTTCCCAGCCTGGAAGTTCTGCCCAGGCAGGACTCGTGGCCGCTGGCCCCGTGCCCGGACATCCGGCTGCCCACTCGTAGCGGCAGCTCCGGCCGAGCGCTCGGATGTCTGCGCAAGGGTCCAGAGCGGCTCCCTCGGAGGCTGGGAGGGACAAATCCCTGCTTGGAAAGAGGGAAAGCAGCTGAAGGCAAGGTGATCCTGGCTGTACCCACCCACCACCCCCAGCCCAGGCTGCTGCTCCTTCCCAGGCAGTGCTGGGCTGCTCCCCCAGGCCTGGAGCCTGCCAGGGCTCTGCCATACAAAGAACCCTGGATTTTAACTCATCATATCATTGGCTTCCTAAATGCTGGGTAAGAAAATATCACCAGGGCCTTTCCCCAGTGCTGATTTACTGGTGTCTGCTCCAGCTGAGGCCAGCGAGGAGCCTAATCTGGGGGAGATTTGAATGTTATTGGCATTCATGAATTTTTGTTGTTACTGTTTTGACTTTTTTCTTTTTTTAGGCAAAACAGGACTTTGAAAATTTTTAAACTCAGCTGGGAGTATTTCATAGCCTGGGCTTTGGGGACAGCAGCTGAGCAGTCAGGTTGGAGCTTCTCCCTGTGGTGTGGGGACATCCCTGTCCTGGAATGGGGCACTTCCAGCAGTTCCCTGTGCAGCTCCTGCCCCAAGGCTCCATCAGGATTTGCAAACTCAGGTAATTTAACAGTTGTGTCCTGCATGAGAGGTGCTTTAAGGACTTCAGCTCACTGCTCAGCTGAGATGCTGAAATGATGACTGGCAAGTGACCATCAGGGCAATTCCCCCTGGAACAGGAGCTCACCTGCAGGAAGCCCCAGCTTTGTCCAGGTGAAAATCCATCCCTGCTGAAAGCAAGGCGTTCTTCTAGGGCTGGGGTGTCACTCATCCATCTCCCGGGCAGAAAAGCTCTGTTTTTCTCCTGGAGCCTCACCTCCAGCCCCACAAAGGGGTGTGCAGGGAGATTTCCAGGAGGCTGTAGGTCTGGTCAGGAGGAGGAGCAGAGTCAGGGTCAGTCCCAGCTTCCTTGGCATCCTCCATCCCCAGGTTGTGCCGGTGGGACATCAGAGGAGCAGCGAGGGGGTTGTTCCTGAGGTTTGTTTCTATCAAAGCCCACAGTTTTAAGAAGAAAGCCTCATTTCCCACACCAGAATTTCCTGAGGGGATTGCGTTTCATTTGGAGGACTTTTGGCTTTGCTTTTCACCCTTTTGAAGTTAGTTATTATCAGGGTTCTGCGGTTCCTTAATTATTCTTCTCAGAAGCACAGAGAAAGAGGCATTTTTCATCTGAAAATAAGGCAGGAGCCGTTGTTATTTGGCTTTTCTCCTTTGTAACTTTTATTTAAAGAAACAGAGAGAGAAGTGGGGCAGCAAAAAGGGACTTAGAGAGCAAAATGAGAAATAAAGACCAAATAAACAGAAATTCTTCAGCAGCAGGATAGGAAATGTGTATTTCTCTTCAGTTTTCTCCTGTTCAGGAGGGAGGGGGAAGGCTTTGCTAACACATTCAAATGAATTTGATATTCAATCAATGAAGATTAACTTGCCCAAGGTAAGATGGTTTTTACATTCATAAGGAAGTCAAATACGATTATGCATATGAGGAAATTATACAGAGATGAGTAGAGTATAATGTATGATAATTATTTGAAAGGATATACTTACACACTGATTAGCATATCTTGAAGACCAGACAGAGATGGAAGAATAGAAGGTAAAGAGATTCCTCAAGATGAACAAACTGTATAAAACTCACTCCCCAAAAATCATAGAAGTTGGTTAGAAATAGCATTTTCTTACGGATGGCAACCTTAAAAAAAAATACTTCACAAGTTCACCTCTTGATTAGAAATATCTTAAAAAATTATTCAAATCAAGCATGTGGAACTTGGCTGAGAATATCCCTCTGCAGAGGAAGGATGGACACAAAGAGATGAAAGGGGAAGGCCAGCAGGACATCCACGTGCCTTTCCCAGCGTGGAGCACGCGTTGTGAGCCGCCTCTCCCACCAGAAGGAAACAGCAGGAACGCTTTTCCCAAGGGGAGGCAGGTCCAGCCGTGCCAAAATCCAGCACCATTGGCTCCATCAGAGTCACACTGGCTGAGAATGGCTGGGCCCTGCACTTTGGCATGGTTTGGCTTTTCCTTCCTGGCTGGTGTGATGGGAAAACAGCATTCCCATCTTTCCAGAGCCAAAATATTTCTCTGTTCTCAGAAAAAAAAGAAAGAAAAAAATCTGTCATCCGAATTTGTCAGCAGGGCCCTCAGTGTGTGGAGGTGTGGAGGGAGCAGCTGAGAGAGGGATTGTGTTAAATAGGGGAGAAATGAGAAATGTTGGAGCTGCTTAAGCGAGGGTGAAGCAATGGGCACAGCTCCGTCAGCGAGCCCCAGCAGCTCCCCTGGCATCAAGGGTCCTATGGCAGGGAGGATTCTCTGGGCAAGGGGGCTGTGAACCCTTCCACCCCTCCAGGGCAGGGCAGGAAGATGTGTCCTGGAATGAGAATATCCCCATGTCTGGAGGTTGTTGTTTAGTGTTGGGTGATGTACAGCACCGGTAACTTGAGGCTGTCTGGGGTAAGGCAGTGCTTGCCTCTGGAAGGGGATGATCCACACCTTGTGGGGCAGTGGGAGATGCTCTGACAGCGTTTGGGATCAGGGGGCTGGTGGATGTTTAGTTTCAGAACCCAGACAGCATTTGAGAAATTGCAGGTGCTGTGAGAGGCGGGCTAAGGACAGGCAGTGGCAGATTGCTCCAGGGCTGTGGTGGTTCAGCTTCCCTGAGCACAGCCCCATGGACATGGAGAGGCTTCTCCCCTGTGCCAACCAGCAGGACAGGCAGGACAGCCAGTCCTCCCTGACATGGGGGACACATCAGCCACAGTCCCCCTCCTCCGAGTCACCCATTCCCACAGAGCCATGGGTCCCTCAGTGGCCAATTCAGGAGGGGTTTGCACCACAGCAGGAGCAGCAGGTCCTGAGCATCCTTGGCCAGGGCTGTGCTGCTCCCTCCAGGTGTGAGGGCTGCTGTGACTGCCGCATTTTGTGCCGTACCTGCCGTGTGGTGACAGCTGGAGCTCGAACGAGAATCCCTGGCTGCCGCTCTCCGGCACCAAACTTGTTTGGGGAGCTTCAAAAAGGTGCTTTCCTGCACTGTTATCAGCGTCTGGTGAGACTGAGCTGGGTGTTTGAGGGCACAGGTGCACTGAGAGGTGTCCCAGGGCTGCGGGGGCTGTGGCACCCCGAGGAGAAAGCAGCACATGGGGACAGCCAGCGCAAAGTCAGCTGGCGCCCGTCCCAGCCCGGCATCTGCCCCGGCGGCGGCACAGCCACCACAAAGGCCGGGAGGGATTGCAGCCAAGGCAGGGGGCGGGGAGGGAGGGAAAGGTGATTTTATAGAACTCGAATACATTTGTCTGGCAGACATTTCCTGGATCCTGCTTCGGCTTTTAAGAGCAGCACTGTAAATTCATCAACACCACATGATTTTGTCAATTCTGACAGCTAACTTCAATGTTACGACAAATCTGGCCCCAGAGGATATTAAGCAAAGACGCATGAGCCTATAATTTTCTGCTTCCACGTGTGAGATGCTATAATGATCAAAAGAAAATGACTTTCTAACTACCACATCTCTTTGTGCTGTTTTCTCCATGCCTGCTGCACTAATTGAATCACCCCAGAGCCACTGTATCAATTCTAACTTCTGTATTAGGATTTAATCAGGCATGTGGACAGACCAGCTTGGAGAGGTGAGGGGCCTTTGTGAGGTGCCCATCTGCCTCTGACATTAAAGCCGCTTCCATTCAACGCTGAGCAACTTCAGGGAAATCAGGGATGTCCAGGGAAGCAATGGGAGATTAGCTGGGACATGGCTGGGATGCTCACCTCGGAGCTGGCACGAGCTGGGGAGGGCTCTGCAAGCACACAGAGATTTATCACAGCACCCAGCGGCCAACTCGCCTGGGAAGGGGTGGGAAGTCGTTCCCGAAGGTTTTCTGGGAGCTCAGCCGGATGTGCTGTGCCGTGCTCCGGTCCCTTCCCGGGCGGGCAGGGGGCTGAGCAGGCTGTCATTAAATCAGAGCGAGGGGCGGCCGCAGGAAGGGCAGAGAAAGGGGTGGAGAGCGCCGGGCTCCGAGACAATGTCCCCGGAGCCGCCGACAGACGGTGTCTCCAAAGGTTTGTTCCCCCAACTGGCGTGGCAGCTGCGGGGATGCTGCGTGCTGGGCTCTGCTGTGCCGTGCTGTGCCGTGCCGTGCCGTGCTGTGCCGTGCCAGGGCCTCTGCCTGCCCAAGAGCAGGGCTGTGGTGGCCGTGGCACAGCACGGTGCGAGTGAGAGCCATGGGCATTCCCGGTGGGAAGGGGCAGGGCAGCAGGTGCAGCACTGGGATGCTCCGGTGAACCCCGTCCTCATCCCCCGGCAGCTCCCGCCTTGGTGGGCAGGCAGGGCCTGGCAGAGGCGGGGAAGCACATTAATACCCATTTTTTCACCTAAATAAAGAGGCTCCCTGCAGGTTTGCCCTGCGTGGGGCTGTTCTGGCCATGGCAGGAAGGGCTTTGCTCTCCAAGGCACCATGGGTGGGATGGTGGGAGCCATCCAGGGATTAGGGACCTGCTGGAAGTGAGGCAGCCTCCCTAAATCACACACAGAATCAGGGCATGTGCCCTTGCATCAGAGCCAGCTGTGGAATGGGAATTGTGGAATGGGAATTGTGGGGTGGGAATCAGGCCTGTGCAGTTCCCTATCAATGTCCTGCCTCTGACCCTTCTCCGTGTATGGTGTGGCTCTTCCCAACCGTGGGATCTCGGGTGGAGATAAGCAGGAGTGTCAGAACCTGGGGTGCTGAGGTCTGCAGGGGGACATGGCCAGAGCTGTCTCCCTCCTCCCACCCTGCCCTGATCAGCTTCCAAACCCTGTTGGAAGCCTCTTACAAAACGGGGGCTTAACTACCTGATTAAACCTCCCCAGCCAAAGC
>VZTH01009545.1:2949-29847 GCA_013397815.1 Aleadryas rufinucha | reverse complement strand
GCTGCTCCCCCTCGCATTCAGACAGCCCTCGGAGCAGGGGAGGGGGGGAACAGGGAGCAAAGGTGCCCAATTAAATGCACATCTATAGCCAATGCCGAGTAAACAGTTGATTGCATATGGGGCACCAGCACCAGCTCCATCCTCTGTGCCAGACATGCCAAAATGCCACCTTTGCCATGGAAAACATCGCCACTGCTTTAATTCTTCTCTTTAATCACCCCAATCCGAGGGGCTGCCGGGGAAGGGGCCCTTTGATCTCTTGTCTGGGTTTCTTTGTGAAAGTACTCTGCAGGAAGCAGATCCTTTTATTAGAAAACCCCAGTGTTTTGCGATANGCACGAGCTGGGGAGGGCTCTGCAAGCACACAGAGATTTATCACAGCACCCAGCGGCCAACTCGCCTGGGAAGGGGTGGGAAGTCGTTCCCGAAGGTTTTCTGGGAGCTCAGCCGGATGTGCTGTGCCGTGCTCCGGTCCCTTCCCGGGCGGGCAGGGGGCTGAGCAGGCTGTCATTAAATCAGAGCGAGGGGCGGCCGCAGGAAGGGCAGAGAAAGGGGTGGAGAGCGCCGGGCTCCGAGACAATGTCCCCGGAGCCGCCGACAGACGGTGTCTCCAAAGGTTTGTTCCCCCAACTGGCGCGGCAGCTGCGGGGATGCTGCGTGCTGGNAAAAACTTTCAGCAGAGAAATTTTGACTTCTCTTTCTGGTCCAACTTTGTTCAACACAAGGCTGAGCCATATCCCGTCCTTGTGCATGAGCCCCTTGCTGTCAGCTTGCACCTACGAGTGTATAGCTGCTGTATCATGAACTGGTGTTTAAAGCCTCTCCAGACTGAGAATGCAAGNCTGTGCCGTGCTGTGCCATGCCGTGCTGTGCCGTGCTGTGCCGTGCCGTGCTGTGCCGTGCCAGGGCCTCTGCCTGCCCAAGAGCAGGGCTGTGGTGGCCGTGGCACAGCACGGTGCGAGTGAGAGCCATGGGCATTCCCGGTGGGAAGGGGCAGGGCAGCAGGTGCAGCACTGGGATGCTCCGGTGAACCCCGTCCTCATCCCCCGGCAGCTCCCGCCTTGGTGGGCAGGCAGGGCCTGGCAGAGGCGGGGAAGCACATTAATACCCATTTTTTCACCTAAATAAAGAGGCTCCCTGCAGGTTTGCCCTGCGTGGGGCTGTTCTGGCCATGGCAGGAAGGGCTTTGCTCTCCAAGGCACCATGGGTGGGATGGTGGGAGCCATCCAGGGATTAGGGACCTGCTGGAAGTGAGGCAGCCTCCCTAAATCACACACAGAATCAGGGCATGCGCCCCTGCATCAGAGCCAGCTGTGGAATGGGAATTGTGGAATGGGAATTGTGGGGTGGGAATCAGGCCTGTGCAGTTCCCTATCAATGTCCTGCCTCTGACCCTTCTCCGTGTATGGTGTGGCTCTTCCCAACCGTGGGATCTCGGGTGGAGATAAGCAGGAGTGTCAGAACCTGGGGTGCTGAGGTCTGCAGGGGGACATGGCCAGAGCTGTCCCCCTCCTCCCACCCTGCCCTGATCAGCTTCCAAACCCTGTTGGAAGCCTCTTACAAAACGGGGGCTTAACTACCTGATTAAACCTCCCCAGCCAAAGCGGGGCAGGCACTAATTTGAGGTTGGTTCCCAAACTGGGATTGTGTTGTTACTTTATTTAAAATGCACCGATGAATAGAGGCAGGCAAGGAGGAGGGTGATTATATCTGCCTGCTCGGGACTGAGGAGAAAAGAGCGGAGAGTCCCAGACCCCAGAAACATCAAAGCCAGAACAAAAACCCTCTTTCTTTGAGAGCTGAAAACCTTCTGCTTCTGAAAGGGGCTCTAAGTGGTGGCTCTTCGTAGTTCTTTTACGCCAACAGCTTTTCTGCTTGTAACAGGGCAGCTTTGAGGACAGGGACAAGCCCGGGCTAAAGGGAGGGCTGGAGGGAGAGGAGGGATGTCCAGGAGCTGGGAGAAGGCTTGGGGAACCGAGGAGGACGGAACGGGAAGCACAGCCGAGCACACAGCCAGGTTTTTTTGGAATTAACCAGCATGAAATTGAGCCCAAACGTGCGTCCCTGAGACGACGGGAGCAGTTCATTCCCGGGGCCGTCGGGGAACGTCGGAGGAGGGGAGCGGGATAAAGAAAGAGCTCCACGCTCAGCTGGCTCGGGGTGCAGATGGAGCAGAGGCGCTGCCGGCCCCGCTCCTCCTCCCGGGCCCTGCGCGCACCCCGCTGGAACAGAAAGGCCATAAAGGGAGGCTGAGAGAGCCATCACTGCCGCTGCCCTGAATGACAGGCCCTTGAGTGAGGCACCATATGCCGGCTCATGCCTCCCGATCCCGAGTTTTGTCAGCGGGCGCTGGCTGCACAAATTGGCACAATTCAGCTCTCGAGCTCCTCAGCTGGTCTCCACACCCCACTTGACATGGCAGCGACCTCTCCTTTGTGGGNCTGCAGGAAGCAGATCCTTTTATTAGAAAACCCCAGTGTTTTGCGATAGAAAAACTTTCAGCAGAGAAATTTTGACTTCTCTTTCTGGTCCAACTTTGTTCAACACAAGGCTGAGCCATATCCCGTCCTTGTGCATGAGCCCCTTGCTGTCAGCTTGCACCTACGAGTGTATAGCTGCTGTATCATGAACTGGTGTTTAAAGCCTCTCCAGACTGAGAATGCAAGAGGTTTGTTTGCTTGTTTGTTTGTTTGGTGGCTGAAGAGCAAAATGTTTTGACCCATTGACACCACTCCTTTCCCTGCTTCCCTCCCTGCTCAGCCCGGGCAGAGCTCCGGGCACGTCGATCTGGTGACGGCCAGGTGATGCTGCAGTGCTGGCAGGGAAGGATTTTCCATTCCAGCTGCTCCTGCCATCTGGGGAAATCAAACGGGGGGGATTGGATCAGCTGGTCGCATTAAAAAACGTGAAACTTGTTTCAGCTGAGTTGTCTAATAGATTCAGCGCAAGGTAGATCAGCCACTGTTTTTCCTTTGGAAAGGAAACAGTTTTTAATCTGTTCTACAATGGGAATGCCCCACGGGGGCTGATAAGTCTTGTCATTTAATTATCCTTTAGGCTCCTGTGTGGTGGTTAAAAACTCTCTTCATTTGGTTCTTCGCCGTATTGTCCGTACCTATCCAGTGTGGCAGGGTGATAACTCCAAGGAATTGCAAGTGTGGAGAGGAGGAAGGGGCTTGGCAGGGCTGGGAGGGTGCAAGAGGCTGTTCCTGCCTTGGCTTCTCTGTCTGGGCAATGGGAGAGTGGGAGGCTTCCCCGTCCTGCAGCTGGAAGGGTCTCCTGGCAGGAGAGAGGCTGTGGATGCCAGGGTGGGTCAGCATCACCAGACCTCCAGAGAGAGCGTTTTGGACACCTGAGTCTGGATTTCTGCCTGCCTCTTGGAAATCATGTGCAATGCCCTGTGCCGAGCAGCCACCTGCACGGGGTTCCCCACACAGGGCAGACACCCCAGACAGGACAGGCTTTCACCTTTGCACAGAAACACCCAAAAATCTGACCAGCAATGGCAGCGCTGGCAGAAGGATGAGCCGGGGTGCAAGGATGTGCCAGTGGCCGGACTGGGTGCACTGGGTGGCACGGGGAGAGCAGGAGCAGGGAAGAACCGGCACAGCTGTGACTCCCACACGCTCCTGCCTGCCCAGGGCTGGCTGCCAGCAGCTCCCTGGCAGCAGCTCCAGCGGGAACCAGGCAGGGAGAGCGAGAAGAGGGGGCTGCAAGTGTCGGGTTCGGCACCCAGCAAAGTGCCGGTGCAGGAGAGAGGGATGCTCGGCCTGGGGAATCGCCCTGTCCGTGCTCGGGGTGGGATGAGCAGGTTTTACACTCCAGCCCTGGAGCTGGGTCCCTTCTGGCACCGGGGAGGGAGCAGGAGCGAGGCTGCGGCTCCAGCTCAGACCCATCCGGGGAGGGAAGGGCCTGGCCCCACTGCCTTTGCAGCACTTGGTGTTTGGCTCAGACAAAGGCTGTTGCTACATTCGTGGCATCTGTTAACAGACTACTGCTGTCATTAGCTGCAAGCAGGCATCTGCTGCTCCAGCCCAGCACGGAACAGATGCCAGTTTGGAACAGTGGGGGCAGGGAAACCCCGGAGCTCCAATATTTCACTTTCCTACCGACGGCCCTTCCCAGTTGGCAGCGGTTGCACCTCGACAGCCACAATGCTCAGACAGCTCTGCCCCCGCTGCAGCCCCCTCCCCACGTCCCTGCTCTGCTCCCCCCTGGCTCTGGCTGCAGCACGAGCCAGTTCCCCCTCACATGGATCCTTCAGATGGCCACATGCAAATCCCTGAGAGCTTTGGGCGTGTGGTGCTCAGTGTTGGCACAATCTGAAAACCACGGAGCCGGCATCGCCCTGTGCCAGGCTGGGAGAAGGGACAGCTCTGGAGAGAGAGGGCTGCTCTCTGCTCCAGGGCAGTGTCCAGCTCCTCAGCCCCTCAGCTTTTAGGTGATACTTAAACCTGAATGACAGTAATAATAATATTGATAATGATGATGTAAAAGGAATGGTACCAGGGCTTTTTCACTTTCGGTTTTTCCGAGTGTGTTCTGGGAGGGCTGAGGAGAAAAGGGGAAAAGTGCTTGTCCTGTGGGGTTTTCCCCCTAATGCCATACAAATGGGAAGATGAGGACCCTGTGCTGATGGGTAATGAGACAATATCAATGTGATGTGTTGTTAGCACCGTACCAAATAGGCTTTTAATTTTCTGGGGAGGTGTGGTGCCTCTCTGCAGTGCCAGCATCAATCATCGTCACCAGGGCCAGGTCCCGACTCTCCCGGGGGCCTTTCATTGTAAAGGATTCCCCATCCCTCTGACTGGGGGCTGTTCTACCTCCGTGGCGATGCCTCTCGCAGACTAATTGCTGATTTGTTCTTCTTATGATGATAGAACTCGTGTCACCACAAAACAGAACATTAGGATAAAGTCTTTAGAGTGGCCGTGCAGCTGGAAAACTCATTTACAGTCCCTTCTGGTTAAAAAAAGGAAAAAAAAGAAATAGCGGTGTTGGTAGCAAGGACATTGCTGGTGCCATTCAGGGCTGGGAATGAACATGGGTTTGGTCAGAGCTACTCGATACCCACTTAGTGTGGCCACTTCCTCGGATCTCTCTGCTCCTTTTCTCCCAAATCTTTGTGACTGACTCTTCCTTTGGTTTGCTCTGGCTCCCTGGGGAAGTTCTTGTGCTGGGAGCAGAGGCTCCACTCACACAGATGGGAAAAGCCTTTCCTGCCTTGCAATTCCTGATCCTTGAGTTCCTCAGCCCTGGCCCAGTTCTCCTTCCCCACTACAGGTCACATGCAGCAGGGCATTTGTTCTGCTCCCAAAGTGTCAGGGACACAGAGGACATTAGGGTGACTGGCTGTCACTGTATTCCAAAGGGAATGGTCCCTGTCCTGCATGGGGGCCATTGGAAATCAGGTCCTGATGCCTTTGGAGCCCATTTCCCAAAGTACTTGAGTACATAAAATCCAGTCCCATGGAAAAGGAGGGGATTTGGGCTCTGAGGGCTCACCGAGGGAGTTTGAGAAGTTCAGGAACGCCCGAGGTGGAGTGATGGGCACACTGATGTTGTACAGCATCACACCTGGCAGCTCCCAGGTCACACTGATGGCACCTCAGCCGCTGCTCCCCCAAAATAGGGAATATTTGGGGGTGATTTCCAAGCACGAGGTTGCTCAGGAGGGTTAAATCCCTTTTTCCTGCAAAGTGGTGCTGAGGTGGAGGGGAGCACCCACCTTCCAGACCCCCATCCCCATCACCCTCCCTGCTCATGGCTGGCACCAGGGACAGAGCAAAGCAGGGGGAGAAAGTGGAATAAGGGAAGAAATGTTTGTCTGAGAAGCTACTTGGGGGGAAAAGTACTGTTAAAAAAAGAAGGTGGCCAAGCGGTGGCTGCGGCCCCTTCCCCAGATGCAATCCCACTCCTGTAATTTCTGGGGGAATTGGTTCATCTTGGGTGCAGATATATTTGTGTCAAGGTGCAGCTGCACAGATAGCCTGACTCTATGCATAGTAAGAGGCTTTCAGAGAGAGAGGTTATGCCCAGAGCAAGGCCTTATCAGAGCAAGCTGCCTGCCATTTATCTGCTTCCCTATCAAATATGAAAACAGGCCTCAATCTGCTGCTTCTATTTTCCTTGTGAAGGCTATGGGTGGAATAATAATTTAGGCCAGTTTTTTTGTTTCCAGCGCCAACCTTCTGCCAAACTCCGCTCTTCCCAACTTCCCCAGGCTGGCACTGGCACGTTCATGGGAAACCAGCCGAGCCCAAACCTTCAGGGAATGGGGTCTCTGCTCCCTTGGGGGGGTTTATGTGTTGCTGTGTGCAGGGCTGGTGCAATATCTGCTGTTTGGCACTTTAATATCACTGCAATTATTCATTATTTGTGTTACAGTAGCCCCTAGAGGCCTCACCAGGGCCGGGCTGGGTCCCTGTGGGGTGGCATGGGGTGGGTGCAGCCCTCACCCCATGGCACATGCCCCCCACCCTGACCCTGCACGACTTCTCCAGGAGCTCCCACAGCCCCAGGACACCTTGTCCTGCTCCATTCCAGGTGGAGGACGTGGGGTGACCTCGAGGGCGTTGGGTGGCACCCCCTGAGCCAGGACTGGGGCAGCTCCCCAGCTTGGGGGTGGCAGCGGGAGAGGAAAGGACCAAACCCCAGGCCTGGCCCTGCTCCTCCATCCCTCCCTCCTGCCCATCCTGCAGGGCCTCCCCGCTGCCGTAATAAGGCCTGAAAAGCCTCTGCTTACATTTTTAATTCCATATCTGTGTCTAACTGCTGATGCTAAACTCCGATCCCACAGCTTCTGAGGGCAATGCGATCCACATGTTAATATTTTAAGCCAGCCACTAATATTTTTATGTGGGAAATTNGCTGAGGTGGAGGGGAGCACCCACCTTCCAGACCCCCATCCCCATCACCCTCCCTGCTCATGGCTGGCACCAGGGACAGAGCAAAGCAGGGGGAGAAAGTGGAATAAGGGAAGAAATGTTTGTCTGAGAAGCTACTTGGGGGGAAAAGTACTGTTAAAAAAAGAAGGTGGCCAAGCGGTGGCTGCGGCCCCTTCCCCAGATGCAATCCCACTCCTGTAATTTCTGGGGGAATTGGTTCATCTTGGGTGCAGATATATTTGTGTCAAGGTGCAGCTGCACAGATAGCCTGACTCTATGCATAGTAAGAGGCTTTCAGAGAGAGAGGTTATGCCCAGAGCAAGGCCTTATCAGAGCAAGCTGCCTGCCATTTATCTGCTTCCCTATCAAATATGAAAACAGGCCTCAATCTGCTGCTTCTATTTTCCTTGTGAAGGCTATGGGTGGAATAATAATTTAGGCCAGTTTTTTTGTTTCCAGAGCCAACCTTCTGCCAAACTCCGCTCTTCCCAACTTCCCCAGGCTGGCACTGGCACGTTCATGGGAAACCAGCCGAGCCCAAACCTTCGGGGAACGGGGTCTCTGCTCCCTTGGGGGGGTTTGTGTGTTGTTGTGTGCAGGGCTGGTGCAATATCTGCTGTTTGGCACTTTAATATCACTGTAATTATTCATTATTTGTGTTACAGTAGCCCCTAGAGGCCTCACCAGGGCCGGGCTGGGTCCCTGTGGGGTGGCATGGGGTGGGTGCAGCCCTCACCCCATGGCACATGCCCCCTACCCTGATCCTGCACGACTTCTCCAGGAGCTCCCACAGCCCCAGGACACCTTGTCCTGCTCCATTCCAGGTGGAGGACGTGGGGTGACCTCGAGGGCATTGGGTGGCACCCCCTGAGCCAGGACTGGGGCAGCTCCCCAGCTTGGGGGTGGCAGCGGGAGAGGAAAGGACCAAACCCCAGGCCTGGCCCTGCTCCTCCGTCCCTCCCTCCTGCCCATCCTGCAGGGCCTCCCCGCTGCCGTAATAAGGCCTGAAAAGCCTCTGCTTACATTTTTAATTCCATATCTGTGTCTAACTGCTGATGCTAAACTCCGATCCCACAGCTTCTGAGGGCAATGCGATCCACATGTTAATATTTTAAGCCAGCCACTAATATTTTTATGTGGGAAATTGAGATTTTCTACGGTTGCTGGATGAGCAGGCCATTTCTCCACGCTGGAGTAGGAAAACTGTAGCTGGGGAAAACATTATTATCCATATTTGTATTTCTGGTGGCTGCCATCCCGGGACGGGAGGGACGGCCGTGCCCTGGCCTGGCACTCGTCCAGCTGCCCCAGTGTCACTGGGATGGCATCAAAGTGGGGCTTTATTTATTTGTGCTCTAAGAAAGTGGCTGTTTCTCCTCAGAGCCATCTTTGAATGCTTTGTATTTTTAAATACTCGAGAGCAGAAACCTATTTATAAAACTCAGGTTCCTTTTGAGAGGCACGGAGAGGATGCTGCAGCCAGGGCTGCTACAAACCTGGGGAAAAATCAAAGTGGAAATAAGGGGAACTCCAAAGACATTTAGCCAGAAAACACAGAGATGTTTTTTCCTCAATCACAAATTTTCAGCTTTTAAAGAAACAAAAGCTGTGGGTGTTCAATAAACTGGAATATACTGTGCTAGAGGAGGCAGGAGATGGAGTTGGCTCTCTTGGGGCATCCTCCCTCCTCGCCATCCACCTTCACCATCCTGCTCCTCGGCCATGAGGTGCCATGACAAAACATTTTAGAATAAGAACTTATGGAAATCCTCTCCATGGAGTGGCCTCTTTCTGCTCCCAGACATTGAAAGCATTCTTGGGCTTTGAGCACATTAGAGATGAAGGTGGGCAAATATCGAGGCAGTTTCTGTGCAGCAGTTAAATGTGTATTTTGTGTGTGTGGGCCCTGAGGAGCGCTGGGGATCCTGCCCCTGGTATGGATTACTGTGAGAGAACCTGCCAGGCCCACATCATTGTCTGAGACAAGTCCGTGATGCAAATTGGCAGCCAAAGCACTGAGCAGTCAATACAGATTAGAATTAAGTCTCTCCTCTTGTCCACAAGCAGGGGCCCTGCATTGATCCGATCCCGACGCCGGGAACCTGCGCCTTGCCCAAAGTGTGGGGAGGGAGCAGGGGCCTGGCCCAGCTGGGACGGTGCCATTTCAGCCCCTCCTGGTGCTCAGCCTCAGCACCCTCAGGAGCCTCTCCCAGCCAGGCTGGCACTGTCAGTGCCACTCTGTAGGAAGAGGCACCTTAAAAACCCCGGGCAGGGGAGCACAGAGGGGCCAGCCCTGTGCTTTAACTCAGGTTGAAGATTAAACTCACATCTAAGCCTGTCCTGCCCCAGGGCCTCTTCCAGCTATGCCAGAGCTGGCAGAAACACTCACCAGTATTTTTCTTTCCTGTCTCAGTGTTTTCCAAGATGTCCCCACTCACACCCTGCTCTGCCTTTCCCCCCAGCAATCACATCCGTGGGATTTTTGCCTTCACAGAAGTGGGGACAGGGTTTGTTCCTGCAGAACCCCAGCCTGGAGGGTGTCCATGCATTGCTGCCAGCACGGGAAGGGTTTGCAGGAGGGGAATTCACCTCCCTGAGGGACCGGCCCCTGCAGGAGCAATGCCCATTCCAGGGGGTTCTGTTCACATCGTGCAACTTAGGCTCACCAAAAACTGCTTCAATGCTTAAGAATAACGAATACATTGATAAAAACTAGTTTGTGCCTCATAATTTGTCTCAGAGAATGAAAGGTGATTTTTGTGGGGTCCCTCATTTCCTGTGGGTGCTTTGCCTGGCTCTGATTTCAGCATTTACCTCTTCCCACAGTGCCAGCAAATGCACCCTACAGCCCGACTGCCCACCCTGTTTTAGGTGCCACTGAAAATCAAATCAGTCGGTGTTTGGTGTTTGTGGAAGCACAGCTGGGATGTGACATCAGCCCTGTTTGTTTAGCAGGGAGGTAAAGGGATTGGGCTTAATGATTTCTGTGGAGGACGCGGGGTGTCCTGGAAGGCCGTGATAGCAATTTCCTCACGCTGCAGAATTACCCCAGAAATGCAAATATCTCTATCAGTCAGGATCCAGAGCAGCAAACCCACAGCCCCGAGTGACCCCCAGCCCCCCTGCTCACAATCTCGACCTCTGGGGCATTTTCTTCTCCAAATAATTTATTAGATAGAGGCTGCGTGAAATAATCTGTCTTTGTTTTTTCCCATTTGCGTTCTCATGCAAATGAATTCCCACGAACTTTTAGTTTCTTTATTTCCCAATTATCATGCAAAACTCATCTCTCTGAACTGTATCTCCTCTTCTCCACTTTTTTCCTTCTCCCTGAGGAAATTCCCTCTGTTATGGCCAAGGGCAAAGCTGTTTCTGCACAAGGCCACAAGCCATTCTCACCCCGGTGGGGTCTGTGGGGTGGGGGCTGCCAGCCTCTGCTCGCTGAGAAAATGGGGTTAAAAGACTTCCACAAATGTCTGCAAGGGCAGGGGGCTTCACAAGAACCAGGTCAGGTCCAGCCTAAAAGCAAGATTAAGCTTCAGAGCTGAGCTCAGTGAAACATCTGGACTGAAACCAGCAGGGATGGGGTACTTGGGGCTCTGGCAGAGCTGGGTTAAATTTAGGGACTGAGGTCCTGAGCACCCCGTGGTGTCTTTGCTCTTTCCCGATCAGCATCAGCCTTGCAGCTAACCTGAAACTTGATTTTCTCAGCCCAAAATTGCAGCCAGAGAGCCTCATCCCCTTTGTGCAGGTCTGTGTGTGCTATAACATGTGAGCATCTCTGAAAGTTTGGGGGTGAAAATGGAAAATGCCAAATTCCTGCTCCTTTCCTGGTTCATAAAAGCAATCTGTATTGTGGTTTTTAGCTGGGGTTTTTTTCTGTTTCTTGTGGGCTGGAAGCTCCTGGTTTTCATGGAACAACAGAATGGTTTGGGTTGGAAGGGACCCCAAAGATCCTCTCACTCCAACTTGCCTCTGACCAGGATTATTCCATGCCGGAGCAGCAGCCAGGCTGCCCTCCCTGCCCTTCTGCTGGCCAAGTTTTCCCCATTCGCCCCCTCTGGGAATAAAGTACCTGGATAGGGCAAGAAAAGGTGGGAAAAGCTCCCAGGCAGCAATAGTGTGCATGTAGAGCTGAACCTTGGGAGAGCCCCCGGCAGCAGGGTGGCCTTTGTTTCTCTCCCTCGCCCCGCAGAGCCTCCCCTCTCCCCGCCAGCCTTTGAATTTTTATGCCGGTGCCTTTCTTTGCATTGACCAGAGTTTATCACATATCTCTGGTTGGGATCCTGCCTAGCTTAGCATAAGACAAAAATGGGGAAGGGGGGGGGGAAATCGGCTGAATAATAGGACGGATTTGTAGCAGCTGAGGATTTGCATTCAAATGTTCGCCAGCCTCCTCTGAGCTCGAGTTTTATCATGTCTTTACAGCCAACAGCTTGTTTATGAATAAAAAATGTGGCATGAAACCAGAGGAGTGAGTTGTCTTTGTTTTGTCAAGTGTGCTGAGACAAAATGCTCGCTCCTCACAAGTCTTCACTTCATACAAGTCTGGTGGGACGGGGGCAGCTGGCCACGGGCTGCTACCTGCGCGTTGCCATGGCCGGGGGCACCCGGGCACCCTCCATATGCATGAGCCCCGTGTGGGACCCGCCGAGGCACAGCAGCCCCTGCTTTGACAGGCAGCCACTTTATTAACTCATTAAGCTCATCTTGTTCCTTTAAACGCGGTATAATTACAAATAAAGCTGTCACACTTTGTTTGCAGTTATATAATTTAGCTAAGTGCCGCTGCGACCTGGGCTGCCGGGAGGGGAGGGAGGGGACAGCCGGGGCTGCCGCAGGGAAGGAGCCGGGGAAGTTTGGGGCCGTCCTTAGTGTGGCTTTGGCAGGTCTGGGTCAGGGTCTGGATGCCAAGGAAGGGTGCGATGGCAGCATTGGATCTGGTGGGTGGGCACAGGGAGCATCCATCCATCCTTCCATCCATCCATCCATCCATCCATCCATCCATCCATCCATCCCTCCATCCCTCCTCCCTTGGTGCTGGGGCAGGGGAGCCCCCGGGGCTGCCGTGGTCCTTCGTTGGGAATGGTTCCCTGATTTGCAGTTAGCAAAGCGCTGGCTCCGTGTTCCCATGGAATGGGAATGTCCCGGCCTCTCCCCAGCCGTGTGCGGGAGTTGCGGCGCCAGGAGCGGGGCGGGACGCGCTCCCCACCTCTGGCTCCAGCCGGAATGCAGAGCAGGGCTGGAGCATCATTGGTAGTCAGGGCACAGCGCCGGGAGCGCCGCGGGCTGGGAAGCGGAGCGGGAGAGGGGAGGAGAGCGGAGGAGGCGATGGCATTCAGGGAGAGACAGGGAGGGAAAACTTGCAGGGGAAATGCTGCTGCGAGCCCTCTGTCTGCCTTCGGCGGGGGAGGCGTGAAAGGCATCTGCCACTTCCCAATGTTGGGAAAACACCGCTTGGAATGGGAATGGGGGCTTAGTGACGGGGCGGGGGTGATGCACAGCGAGGACCTGGAGGAGCTGGCGGAGCTGATGGAGGATGTACCCCACTGGAAAGCAGTTGGGTTGTTAAAGAAAAGACTTTTTGGTGTTATTTCTCTCGTTTTTGGAGTGACAGGAGGGAAGGATGAATGTTATACAGGTGAGGATAAGCAAAATTGTGCAGAGAGGCTTTTGAACACCTGATTGGGATGCAGCTGCTTTCTGTGTTGGAAAAGGAGATCTCCTTCAGCCACAGTCCTGGCACAGGCCTCTTCCACTGGCTTGGCTTTTGTGTCTGCTCACCAAAATGCATTTGGAAAGGGGGACAATATTACACTGGGCAGGGAAAAACAGAGGGATCAGCTTTGGGGCAGATTCCAGCCATAAACACTTAGGTGAGGTTGGTAGAAGATGCATTCACATGAAAGCATCCCTGACTCATCTGCTCAGAACAGACCTTCCCAGGCCCTGTGGAAGGAGCAGAAATCCTCCTGTCTGCTCGTGGAGACGGCAGGGAAGGTCTGGCCCAGCACTGTGGTGTCCCCAGGAGCTGGGCTCTGCCTCCCCTGGAGCTGCAGGATGAGGCTCTGCATCCACAAAAATGCAGGCTGGTATCTCCCCAAGGGCTGAACAAATCAGCACCTGATAAAGGTCCCAAATGCCTTTGGGCCTGCTGGGTAATCCTGCTCTGATGGCATTGAAATTTGATGGGATGGTCCTGGTGGCTGATTTGTTCCTGGAAGGAAGAGCCCCTTTGGAGCTGGAGTGGGATCTACGTTCCCAGGGCGTCCCCTCAGGATGGAGCCCAACAGGGAGTGTAGCACAGGCTGGCAGGGAAAGTGGCACAGAGGGACACAGAAAGTGGCACAGGGAGTGTGGCACAGCCCCGGGGCAGGAGCCAGCCCTGGCACATCCCTCTCAGCTCCTCCTGGCACAGCTGCCCTTCGTTGGGCAGGGCTGGGGCAAAGCCTGCCCTCATCCCTGCGGGACCAGCACGGTCCTGCTCCGGCTGGGACACGTCCTGGGGGACAGGTTTGTCACACAGCACACACCACAGCACAGAGCAGCTCCTCTCAGAGCCCTCCCAGGGAAACAATGGGCTGCGAGTCATTTTCCTGCTTTCTGCAGAAACTCCTCTAAGGCCGTGTCCTAGATTTAGCTCAGGTTCTGATAAGGCTGGGAGAGATAAGTCCCAGATTGTACTGCTGTGCCCAACAGACTGGTTACATCGTGCTTGATGACACTTCAGCCCCGTTGTCATGACCCCATATAATCCGGCATCCTGGACCATCTGACACACATTTACACTTAACATTTTGTTAGAGACTCTATAAATGAGATCTCTTTGACCTTCAATCCTTGGCTAATTGCTAGTTTCATGTACAAGACCAGCCTAATTTTACGTGATAATTACCTGGAAGTGGCGATACATATGGCATTGCATGTTTGAAATGTCAGAACTGGAAAAATATCAAGTGGCTGGAGTCTTAGGCAAATGGAGGGAGTGGAAGGGTCAGAACAATATACTTTACTGCTCAGCTGATGGAGGAAGACCATATATCACTGCAATCCCCAGTAAATAGGATACATCCGTAATAAATCCCGTGCATAATGTTTGTTGGAGGGGGTTGTATGGGCAGAGGGATGCTGAGGCTGTCCTAAACCAAAAAGAGCTGTTGAATTTGCAAGCATTTCAGTCATTCCCCCAACTTGTTTCTTTTCCCCAAGGAACCCCACTCGGGATTATTGTCAAATATTCCTGAATTTCTCACACCCTGTTGGTACAAATCTGATCACCTCCCACCTGATAAG
This sequence comes from Aleadryas rufinucha, assembly GCA_013397815.1. NCBI lineage: Eukaryota > Metazoa > Chordata > Aves > Passeriformes > Aleadryas > Aleadryas rufinucha. The sequence continues at coordinate 15,664 of VZTH01009545.1, read as the reverse complement.
GGGTCAGAAGCCACAGTGAGCCAGAGCTGAGGAGACATTTGGCGGGTGTTTGAGGGAAGTTTTTGACATTTTGGGCAGTCCCAAGGGGAAAAAAGACCTTTTTGCTGTAGGTCAGTGGGTGCCAGGGGGGTTTGCCTGGCTGAGCAGTGCCTGGTGAGGAAGGGATGAGGTGGTGGGGAGCAGCAGCATCCCAAAACCATCCAACCCTTGGAAGGACCCACCTGGAGCAGCAGCAGTGTCCCAGGTCCTCCCTGGCTGCTCTGCCTTGCTGCAAGTGTGATTATTCCTCTTGTTTGCTTACCGGGGTGTAACCACCAAACAATGTCGTGTCCCTTATTTGGGTTTAATTAATTGCTTGATAAGATTATCATTAATGAAAATAAATTAAAATCACTTCAGTAATTATTTCACTGTAAACATTATTGACAGCGCTTCCTAAATACTGTAAACTCTGATTTAAAGCCCTGGTTTGGAGTCCTGGGTCGTGGGATCACTGTAATTAGAGGGAGTCTGGGATTGGATTATTGAGCACATCCTCATGGTGGGGCAGGTTGTGTGCCCATATATAGAAATATATATATATATTTGTGTGTGTGTATTTTGTTGACATTTTTAGTCTGTCATCTTCCTGATTCTGCTTTAAATGTCTCAGTGGTGCTCCTCTTTTATTAAAATCTTGAAAAATACATTTTCAGGTGCTCAGGTGTCCCCCTTGACTGCCGTTGTCTGAAATTCCACAGCCCATTTTTAGACAATCCTGGTTTTTCCCCAAGAGGGTCTGTGCTGGTCCTGCTCCATGTCCAGGCTGGGGACAGGGATTTTAACATCCCTGAATTCCAGAAAAGGTGAGGAGATGTGGCTCCATCAGCGCTTCCCCTCTGTGTCTGTCTTGGAAAATTTACAACTCTTGGAGTCATGGAAAAAGAACAGCCATAAATCCTTCTGTTCTGGGATGGCCTCTGGGGACAAAGGGAGGGGTTTGGGTTGTGCAAGGCTCTGCACTCCTGGATGGGTGTTGGACTCTTGTGGGGCATCCCAAAAGAATGGGATTTGGGCTGCAGCATTTTTCCCCATCCCTTTTCCATCCTCTACCCTCTCTTGGGCAGTCTGTGACACAAATAGTGAAAATACTCTCTGGAAAGGGCCCTCAAACCCTGTGTTTTAATTATGGCCCTCAAATGACGGGGTGGGCTTGCAATTGGAGGCAGAGCTAATTGTGTGTCCCCACCCTGTGCAGGGAATGTTTGTGGGAGCTGGGGATGGAGAGCACATGGACACGGCCCCACACAATCCCTTCCGCCGGCACCTCGTGCTTCCAGCTCTGCCAACAAATCCCAGTTTGAGACAAACAACAAAATCCAGGGAATTCACAGCGCATCTTCTCCCTGTGGTGTCTCAACCCCAGCCTCTGTTTTCTCCAGTTTAGAAGCTAATCCTTTTAAAACACGTAAATTGGGAAACAGCTCCGGTGTCAGCCCAGACCGCGTCTCCTCCCAGGTGTTTGTTGGGATTAAGCACTGCACTTCTCCATCCTTCTACACAAACTGATAAGCAGTTGTTTATCAGATGATAAAATGGTAAACAGCAGAGTAAACAGGTTGGTGCTAATTTCAGTGCAAAAGGTTTAGGAGAACAAGAGGTGTTTGAACTTCAGCCTCCTGTGATCACCTCGGCCGTGTGTGGACATCCCCAGGTCTCTCATCTCCGCTGAGAGCAGACAAATCCCATATTTCTTTCCATCACTCCCTGGGATGAGTGGGCTTGGGGGCTGTCCTGGTGATCCCTGGGTGGCAAAGGCAGGGCCATGAAGGACCCAGGGAAATGCCATTACCAGGCACTGCCTTATTTTTGTTTGCTTGTAAATCAGCAGAGAGAGGCTTGTGCGGGAAGGGCCCTGTGCTCACCTTCCCCTCCGGCACTTTCCAGAGGTCTGGCAGTGTCAGGGATATCCCAGGGGATCTGCAGGGGAGTGTGGGCCGTGTGCTGGCAGTGGGGCTGGCTCAGGCTGTGTTATGGGGTGTCTTTACCATTAATTGCTGCTGCACGCTGCTGACTCTGGTGTTCCTCCCTTGGAGCTCCATCCCAGCAGAGGGGATCCGTAGCCACCCCTGCCGCGGAGGTGGGAGCAGCAGGATCTCACCCTGCAGCACTTTGCCGTGTTCCCGTGCAGCTCCAGGTGTCACTGGGTAAATCTGTTTGGCAGAGAGCGGGGCTGAGCCGTGCTCAGCAGCCCCAGGCTCCGTGCGGACCCCGGGAACGCGCTGACCCACATTCCCGGATCCAATCGCTGCTCCGCGCACGTCCCGCTGCAAGGGACAGGGACTCGTCACACCTGCCTGCCCCGAGGGCTGTGCACAGCCACGAGCCAGCTCAGTGGCTGGACAGGGATTTGGGATGAATTCTCGGGGAGTTCTGCCAAGCTTGGACACGTGGAAACCTCCCCTGGTGCCCACTCGGGGCTCTCCACAGGGAGGAACTGGTTTATACTGGGGCAGCAGTGCCTTGGTTCTCCCTGCAGGCCCATGGAGACAAGGCACAGCCCCTGGCAGTGGTCAGTGCTGGTCAGGACCTTTCCTTCACCCAGCTGGAACAGTCGCTGCAGTGCATGGGATGTGTTGGGCTGGAATCCCACAACCAGCTCTTCAGTCCCTGATGGACACAGGCAGAAAAGTGATGGTTTAACTTTGGTCCCAAAGGTCGGGGACCCCTGACACAGACCTGCTTGCCAGGAGGTGCTGAGCATCCCTGCAGCCACAAATGCTGGGCTTTGCACTTTGGGCAGCCCCAACTCATTGTGGATTCACAGAACCACGGAATCCTGAAGGTTGGAAAAGACCTCCAAGATGGCCACATCCAACCTTTGACCAAATGCCACAAACCCACTCAACCACGTCACAAAGTGCCACATCTACGTGATTTTTGAACACTTCCAGGCTGCATTTCCTGTCCTGGCTGCCCAGTGCTGGGGTGGGCTGGCAGTGGGGTGGGAGCCCAGCGTTCCCAGTGTGTCCAGCACAGCTGGCAGGGGAGCTCCCAGATGCTGCCTCCTGTGTTATCCCTAAAACGTGCATCATATTTTGTGCTGACTTAATACAACATGGATAGTTGTACTTTCCAAGTAGCTGGCAACCCTTAATCAATGTTAATTGGCTCTAATTAGCATATGTTAATTAATGATATTTACTACAAATTAAAGGTATGAGTGCTCCCAGAGGGTTTCCTGTTCATCCAATTAGTGCCAATTAGTTGCAATTAACACGTGTAAATGAGATGCCATTGAACCCAAAACAAACAGCACGGAGTGTGCTGTACTCCTGGCAGTTGAACTTGAGCGAGGGGAGGGGAGAGGGGCTGCAGAGGGCCCTTAAATACCTGCAAGGTCTCTAACATCTATTTAAGCTCTCTCATTACGGCTCATTTTGCCTCTCACTCTGGGGGCAGCAAGTTGGAGGGAAGTTGATCTGGGTAAAAGCCCTTGGCAGAGTAAACGGGACGTGGGTTTGTGTCCTGTGGGGCTGGGACAAGGACACGGCGCTGCTTTGGGGAAACTCCAGGGTGTGTGTGCACCTTGCATTGGGCAGGGGGTCATTCAGCCCCAAAACTGAGGGTGGAGGGGCTCCACAGATGCTCCAGTGCAGCTGTGGCACAGGAGAAGCCCACGGCTGTCCCACAGGTCCCCCATGATCTCAACCAGCTCCCCAAACTCCCCCTGTTACTGTTTCCCGGACAATCTTCGGCTCCGTCACCCAAAGTGGCACTTTCAGCACTGCTCTGTTTGGTTTTCCTGGCCTGGAGGGAAACACATCCACCAAAGTTTCCTGCCCTGGGCCTCGATTGCACAGGCAGCCTGGCAGGAGGCAGAACAAATTGTCATAATTGTGTTTAATTAAAAAGCGTAAATGGATTATCTTCAGGTAAGGATGATTTATTTAACTAATCAGTCTGATCACGGGGAATGTGCAGTCTGGAGATGGAAATCATTGGGGGGAAATGGGTAATTCCTTTTCTCATCAGTCCCAAAGTGTGGCAGGGTTTTAGCACAAAATCCATCCCAGAGAGAGGGGCCAAGCTGGGAACTCCATCCCCAGGGATTTCTGAACATCCTCTCACCCCGGGCTCTCGCACTGGAGTTATTCTTTTCCTTTTATTCCGTGTTTTCAGATGAAAACAGCTGCCTGGTCCCCTTTTTGCAGTTTGTGCCACTTCCCATGGGCTCTGTACTGGGTTCTGTGGGCACACCACCCCTCGATCTGCAAACCCCATGGGCTGGGGAGGGTAACCCCGGCTGGAACAGAGCTGGCAGTGCCACTGCAGCCATCCCTGCGGCGTGGGGGACACAGTTGGGACGCCGAGCCCAGGGCCAGGCACTATAAACACCAAACGAGCATAATTAATTGACCATCTGCTTGAAAAGCCAAGAATGAGGTGGCACTGAGATGTGACTGCCGTGTCAGGAGCCTCCAGAATACCCCTGCGAGCCGAGTGCTTTGGGTACTGGTGTCTCACTCAGACATCCTGAGCTGAGTGCTTTGGGTACTGGTGTCTCACTCAGGCATCCTGAGTTGAGTGCTTTGGGTACCGGTGTCTCACTCAGGCATCCTGAGCTGAGTGCTTTGGGTACTGGTGTCTCACTCAGGCATCCTGAGCTGCCCTTTGGATTTATTTCTGTGAGTTCTCTTTGGTTTTGGGAGGTGGAGGTGCTCCAGAGCATGGAGCTGGGGGGTTTGTCGAGGATTAAAACCCAAGGGAAGGTGCCAAGCAGCCCCCACTCATCCACAGAAGTGTCTTTGCAGCCCCCAGCCCTCACCTAAGCACAGAACAACTCCCTTGTTGTGGCTGTGTGTTTGGGGAATTATTTGAAACCATCACAACATGAGCTGGGAAATAAGGCACCTGTGGTGTTTTCTGTTATTCCTAAGAAAATTCTCCTTGTGTTTAATAGGTGATGTTTAATAAAAATGAAAATGAGCTTATCCTGAGCAGGCATGCACGCCAAAAGCTGGCATTTAAATTAGAAATTATGATTTAATAACTTGTCAAGAAACTCACCAATGTAACAGCGTGATAATTATTGAAAAGAGGCTTCATAAATACTGGAATGCTGTGATCCAGGGTGAGAACCGAGCTGGGGAACGCCCAGTGAGCTCTGCCTGGGACTGGGACTGGGCTGCAGCCCCCTGGCCCTCACCAGGAGAAGGCTCTTGGTAAAGTCCTGACAGCAAAAATTGTGAAAAATAAAAAATCCCGAATAGCCTTGGGAGGTCAGGATTGCTCCTTTGCACCCCCAGAGCCTCCTCTGCAGCCTGGACTGATTTGCTGGGAAAATGCTCTCTGTTGAGGCCCTTATTGTTTGAATCATGGCCCATCTCCTAATTTAAACAAAATGTTCACTTAAGGACTTCTTAATATATATTTTAAATTACAGTCCTGACTTCCTGTTGGTCGATTGTGGCTCTCTGTTGGAAGGCCATTATTTCTGCCATGATTTACAAAGCAGTTCAGGCGAAATCTGTGTCATAAATATTGGAGTATTGTAATAGATAATTCCATGGATGTGGATGTGACAGACCCCTTGGCACAAGGCTGGGTTGGCAGGAAGGAGCGAAAAACCCGGACAAAAGCGACTGGCAGGCTCAGGTTTGGGGTTCTGGTTCAGCCCCACATCCCTGTGGTTCCCAATTCCTTGCTCATCCCTCTCCTTTTTCCCTTACAACTCCCACCCTGGAGGAAACTCTTGGGGATGAGAAGGAGAGGGAAGGAAAAATAACGAACTATGAAAGTGATGGGGAAAGATTGCTCTCCTGTTTCCTCTAAACCAATAAAATGTCAAGGCAAAACTTTCACTCTGATTTTTCCAGTGTTTTTCAGTGGCAAATATGTTTCCTTGGAGAAATTTCAGGTCATTCTGTGACTAAATAGTGAGTCTGCTTATTATTCTGTCTGGTGCTCCAGGACTTGTGGTTTTTATTATTTTTTTAAGTGAAAACAACTTGAGAGAGAGAGAGAAAGGAAATCTCTTTGACACTAAAATCAAATAGCTGCATTTGGGAGAAATTGGAACAACCTGGGAAAAAAAAACAACCCTCTTAGTTGGTAATTTTGAATTGTGAAATGACTGATACCAACCTCCATGGTTAAAGAGTGGCGCTGTGGGCCAGAGGCTGCTCTGCCCGGTGGGTCCTGCCGGGATGGGCTTGTGGCACTTCCCACCCCCGGTGTCACCCCCTTCATCCCAAAAAACGCCGGCAGTTTGTCGCCGGCTGTGGCCAGGCTGCCGCATCTCTCACCTCCCGTCCTCGGCAAACGCGGGGCTCCGGGAGAGGTTAAATTCAGGTCAGCCCCGGGCGCTCGCACGGCCCCGGGAGCATCCCTCGGGAAGCCGCGGCCGCCGGCTCCGCAGTCAAGGTGAGAGGGGCGGGCACGGGCCCCATCCCGGGAATGTTCCCAGATCCCCCCGAGCTTCCTGCGCCGGCCCCTCCAAACAAACAGAGCCCGTGCAGAGAGATGGATGGTAAACAACTGCGCCTTTGAAGGGTGACAATGGGATAAATCACCCCAGCGCTCTGCCGGCACTCGGGATCGCGCCGTCATCCCAAAGAACTCTCGGGAACGCCTCCCGTCGTGCCGGGGCAGGGGGTGGGGGCTGCCCTGGGGGGCTGCGTGCGGGGCTGTCCCCTCCTGCAGGGCACAGGCTGTGCTGATGGTCACCTCTGGCCAGTGGCCACCTGTGTGTGACACCCGCTGAGCTCCCCCAAACACCTCCTTGGCTCCGCAGCCCGGAGCCCCCGGTGCAGAGACACCCGTGCTCAGCCTTCCCTGGAATTCTCCCGGGGAAATCTGGGATCGGGGTTGTAGCTTTACACAGGGGGTTATCCCAGGATGGGGTGGATTTCTCCTCCTGGCTTTGGCCCTCTCTGCTGGTCCTTCCCCAGCCCCAAAGGTCCGGTGGGTTCCCAGCTCCCGTTTTGCAGAATCACAGAGCATCCTGAGCTGGAAGGGATCCATGGGGATACTGGAATCCAGCTCCCAATATTTGCTGCAGAATGGTGGGGTTGGTTGGATTTGCCCCTGTAAATTCACAGCCCGAGGCTGAACTGGTTTCAGCTGGGAGTGGGCACAGCCCTTTGTTTTCAATAAACCCACAGGAAATGGGGATGCTCCAGGTATGGGATTCCCAACTTTTCCCCAGACCTGGATGGGGACAGGAGGATGGAGAAGGACATGAGGAGGAGGAGGAGAGGCACCTTCATCGTGGGGCACAGGCTTCACTGTGGCTTAACAAGGACTTCCCAGCCCCTGGGCATAAAGTTCAGTGCTTTAAAGCTTGGTCCTGGGCCGTGGAAATTGGATGTTTTTCCCTTGACTTGAAAAACAGGGATCTGGCCACTGATTCCTGCGGGTTTAGGGCCAGAGGGCTCCGTGCCTTGCACGGTGTTTCCCATAACAAAGGAGAAGGCAAAGGAAAGGAAAGGAAGGGAGACAAAATGTGGAAAGAAATGAGGAATGGTGAAATGAAGTTGTGCTCATTCGGCTCTCTCGGATGCCCAGATCTCCGTCATTAATATTAAGCAATGCCTGACAATACCACTCTGCATTTTCCAAAAGAATAACTATCAGCCCGGTAAACAAACCTGGGGACGCACAAAATTCCGCAGGATGTCTCATCTGTAGAGGCTTTATGATAAATGTAACAAGGCAACAGCCAGGAAAAAAAAAATTATTAAAAAAAAAAATTAAAATGTGGAGAATTGACATTTGGAATTGAGCTGGGATGTGCGCCGGGAACACCGGAGCCTTATCGACAAGGGGGGGCACCTGCAGCCCTTCCCTAAACCCCAACCACCCAGGCTCATTTATATGCAGTTATTCACGTGTGCAGTAAATTCCAATTATGTTTACAGATGTCTGCTTAACATTTATGGAAAAGGAACCTCAGCATGGCTGAAATATCCTTATAAGGGTTTGGACCGGGCTCTCTTTTTTTTCCTTTATTTATTTTTTTTTTAACCATCACCAATTTAATTATATTTTGCAGATTTATAAAAGAAATAAATTCCAGCTGAGCTCTCTGATAGAAGGTTTAACATCTAATGCATATATTTGGTTGTATGACCATTTCAGAGTTGTTTTAACTGCATTTTTTTTTTTGTTTTCGTATTAACTCAGGTGTTTCGTTGATTTTTTTAAACACACAAAAAAAGCAGCAACGCATCAGGGCAGTGAAAGATGAGCAGGTTTTCATGTGGCTCCCTGCTGTAGGTTATTTTTATTCTTTATCTTGGAATTCTTTATCTTGGAAGGGACCCCTTCACCTGGGCAGATCCCACACCGAGCACTCCCCTCCAAAGGTGCAGTTCCCAGTTCCAGTGGTAATGTGCATTTCCTGATCCTCACAGTAACAGGAAAAATGTGAATTTTCAAGTTACAAGTGGTTTTCCTCCTTTCCTGCCCTGGGTCTGGGCTCTGGGGGTGGCAGCTCTGGGAGGAGCTGCCTGGCCCAGCTTCACACCCTTCCCTGGCATGAGCTGGACCTCACAGGGGATCCCTAAGGAAAAGGGTATTTTCTGCTAATTCTAAAAATTATAAAACTGCTCTTTTTAAACGTTTTTCCTCCTCTTTCTCCCTAAATTCTGAACACTCGTGGATTATTGCAGCTTGTGAGTAGCAGCCTGGTTCCACAGATGTGTCCACCTGGGGACAACGTGTGTCCAGATGGGCACCGAGCACTGGCACAGCCCTGGGGTGTCCAAGACAGGGGTTTCCACAAAAAACTGAAGGGTCTGGATGCTTTATTGGTGCCCATCTCTGCCTGCTTTTCCTCTGGAAGGGTGCATAGCCTCCTCCCAGGTGGATGCAGTGATGTGGGACTCATCCCAGATCCCATCCTGGTGTCCTGGATGGCATCAGGACCCCAAACACAACTGTCCCTGTCCCTGTGCAGTGTTTCAAGTGTTGCCACAGGGAAAAGCTTTTCCATGGTCATTTTCAAAGCTAAGCAAGTCAGTGGAAGTGCTGGAATTCAAACAGGGAATGAGGACAGCGCCGGTGTTTGGAAATGGCATTTCCCTCCCGTGTGGATCCTCAGCCCTGAGGAATATTGATGGGGGGTTTGAAAAGCCATGGTAGGAAATGGCCTTTGCAGAGCATGCCAGGCCCTAAAGCATCCCTCAGACACAGCCCTAAAGCATCCCTCACACACAGCCCTAAAGCATCCCTCACACACAGCCCTAAAGCATCCCTTAAACACAGCCCTAAAGCATCCCTTAAACACAGCCCTAAAGCATCCCTCAGACACAGTCCTAAAGTATCCCTCACACACAGCCCTAAAGCACCCGTCACACACAGCCCTAAAGCACCCCTCACACACAGCCCTAAAGCATCCCTTAAACACAGCCCTAAAGCATCCCTCAAACACCAGAGTGACCCCTCAGCACCTGAGGGCTCTGCCCTCTGCCTCTGCTTGTCCAGGCTGTGGTGGGAGGTGGGGAAGGGAGCAGGGACACAGTCTCCTGCAGGTATGCAGGAAAGATTAGTTTGGAATTGATTTAGTGTGAGGGAAGAGCAGGGACTGTGCGCAGAGCCCGGAGCTGCTCCCGCTGCACCTCACCTTGTGCACGGACACCACGGGCACAGAGCTGCTGGGAGAGGGAAAGGGAAAGGAAACACTTCCCTCTGTGAGCTCTGGAGCAGCTTGTGTGGTTTTACAAGAGAATTGAGAACGGGGACAGAACCTTTGGTGTGTGTTTGGGTTGGGGAGGGTGCAGGTGGTCCATGACTTGGAGATCCATCAGGGACTCCCACAAAGGCCAGGCTGGGATGAGGACAAACATCCATCACAGAGGTTGAGGGACCCTTTGGGATGTCCCAGTGCTGGCAGAAGGATGTCAGTAGGGTTCAGTATCCTGGTGCTGTGGGGAGGGCTGTACATCCCCGTGAGCTTGGCATGGCCAGAGTTAACGAGGGATTGAAGAGAGGGAGAGCAGGAGGTGATGCTGTGGGGAGAGAAACTTATTTGATCCGAGGGCGTATGTGGAATAAATACACCAGATTCTAAAAAGGAGTTTTGTTTATTAGCACACCCCTAAGGAAATAAATCGTACATCATTAGGAGCGACGTCTCCTCGCCAGGCAGCGCCGTTATTATTAATGCATTTATCTAATAACCATGCGAGCTTCTCTCAGCCAGTTATTCTGCAATCTTAGAGGCTTTACAAATATTGACTAATTACAGCCATGTAGATTTTATTTCAATGACTGAAAAAGCCACATTGGTGGGGAATTCTGCAGACTCACAGTTTCTGAGCCTGAAGTTTCGGTTCTCGTACGTAGGCGACATCACTACCACAGGCATCCCAGCTCCTGAGCTGCTTGTGCTCGGTGAGAATGGTGAAATTTCACAGGCAGGAGGAAGGGACTTGGTGAATCTGCTCACCAGGGTTTGGGGAAAACAAGGTCTGCTTGTTTGCAAGGGAGAATCTCGGGTGCCTTCATGGTGATGCTGGTTTGGGGTGGGTGCCTCGGCCTCCCCAGAGCCACCTCCACATGTGGATAGAGAGAGAGGAGAAGAGAGGAGCACCCTGGGGCTGGGCTGGCACAGAGCTCCTGGGCCCCAGAGCTCAGTGACATGCTCTGAAGAGCCACAGAAATGCCAAGAAAGGATTATTTTAGAACAATATTTGTTTCTTAAAGTGCTTCTGAGCGTGGAGGGTTGGTCCTTGGTAGTGCCAGCGTGTGACTCTGCCCTGCGTGGGGACTTGCCTTGGGGCATAGCAGGATCCTCATGGGGATGGAGCTCAACCCCTGGAAAAATTAGCTGGAACTAGTGAAATTTCGCATTCTAGACCAAAATGATCTGGTTTTTCTCATCCTGAACACAGCATACTGATGCATCTCAGGGTAATGGGATTGCGGCTGTGCATGCCACGTCCTCGCCGTGGCGTTGAGATGAGCTGTGTGCACGTCAGCCACGCTTGGAGCATCGCTCAGGGATGGGGGAAGGAAACAGCGGCTTTCAGTGTGCGTGGGGAGGCACCCAGGAGCCAGGGACTTTGCTGGGCTCCAGCTGCACTAACCCAGCTGCCCAGGTTGGTGTGTGGGGAGAAGGAAGGGCAGGCTGGCCAGAGCCTCCATGGCCTCTCAGACCCTTTAAAATAGAAAATCATATAAATAGGATATGATCTAGTGCCGTAACAAATGACAGCATCTATAGATAGAAGATTAGTCAGGACTGAGCTGACAGATTCAAACAGAGCCAGGAGCTCTGCATTCACTGTCACACCTGTGAGGGGAGTCTGTGGTGCTGTGGTACCTGGCCCAGGGGATGCTGAACTGAGCTCTGCGCCTGCATCTGCGTTTTTCTGGCATCCTCCTGTTTGTCTGGATTTCAGTTATTTTTCCCAAACGCTCTGCTTGACAGTGATGTCAGCACCAAAAACTGACATTCTGCTGATGACAAAAACCCTTCTGTGTTGAGAATCCTCTTCTGCAGCTACTTGAGAAGGACATGTAAGGCAGCAGCCCTTTCTCCATACGGATACAGGAAGCCAGTGGCAGTGCTGGGCAGAGAAGCCCGTGTGGTTACTCCTTTCTCAGCAGGAAGAGCTGCTCCTGGTGGGAAGGAAGGCACTGTCCACTCTCAGAAAGAGGAGAAACAAGGAATTTGGTCAGAGTCACACAGCAGGTCAGTGGCAGGAGCAGAGGGAGAGGTCTGGGCTCCCACTTGCCTCCGACACTGCCGATGAGCCGCTGCCTCCGTGCAGGATCCGCCTGCGTGTCAGAGAGGGGAGATTGACTCTCACTCCCAGGGAAGTTCAGCCACTGTGAAATTAGTAAATTACACAGGCCCACAGAACTTAGAAAAACAATATAATCCTGGGGGTACTGAAATAATTAATTTCCTAATCAAGTACACCTTGCTTTTTTTAATTTGCAAATAGCACTCTGGTCTGATTCCCCATTTCAGCCACCCCAAGGAAGGAATATTTTGGGCAGCAAAGCCAGAGGGGCCCGAGGCAGGGCTGAGTCTCCCCCCATGTCCCACCTCGGGGGCTGTGGGGCACCGGGAAGAAGCGGCCTGAGCACTGCAGTGACCCCAGTGAGGGCTGGGCGATGCTTTTGGGGGAGGTTTTGCTGTGCCCGGGATCCAGCCCACGACCTGGGAGGGAAGAGCCGGAGCCGCAGGGCTCCCGCAGAGGTTTTGTGCTGGGTTGTCTCCTGCTCTCGCTGCACCCTTGTTTGCTTTAAATCACTTCAAATGCGGAGGCTGTCAGACAAGACAATTAACATGGGGAAGGGGGAAAGTATTACCATCCATTATTTGCCATAACATGAATTTAAGCCAGGAAGTCAAATGATAAAATATGTGGTGAAAAGTGTTGGTGGTGGGAGTGCCTAAATGAGTAATAGCCCTGGGCTTCTGAGCCTTGAACTTAACGTGCTAAGTAAATCCCCGAGGTCAAAAAGTATGAAAATTGTTGCAGCTTGGGGAGATATATTTTAACTTTGGAAAAGGTCCGTGTAGATCCGCTGCCGGGGTCGGGGAGGCAGATGCTGAACGGCCGCAGCTCCGGGACTTGGACCGATGGTCGGGGGATGGGTGCTTGTTTTGGGGGGAAAAAAATAAAATGAAATAACAAAATCAAATCAGGCGAGGAGGTTGTGGGGGGCGCGTCTTGGCCGGGCGGGATGAGCCGGGAGCGCTTTGTGCCGCCGGGAG
>VZTH01009544.1:178847-198551 GCA_013397815.1 Aleadryas rufinucha | reverse complement strand
GGACCGGGGAGGGTTCAGGGCCGGAGGGTGCCGGGGGCGCCTCCCTCCGGCCGCCCCCGCGGAGCCGGTGCTACCCCTCGGCCTGTCCCGGCCGGCGGCGCCCCGCTGAGGGGAGCGCGGAAACACCGACAGCCCCTCGCCCCTTCCCAGAAGAGACGGACCGGACCGGACCGGGCGGGGCCGGGGAGGAGTCCCGCCGCTGCCCGCGGGGACCCGCCGGTCTCTCCTGAGGGGCTCCGAGCGCGGGCGGGGATGGGACCGGTGCCGGGGCTGCCCCGGGCACGGTCCCGGCGGTGGCCGAGATCCCCCGTCCCACCGTGCCCCGCACAGCCCCGCAGGCCCGGGGTCACTGCCCTCCGTGCTCCCTCCGTGCCGCGGGGCGCTCGGAGTGGCTCCCGGTGAGACCCAGCGCCCCGGGCGCTGTGGACATCCCAGGACCGGCGTCTCGGCTTTGTCCTGTCCGTGACGCCTCGGTTCCCGGGGCGGGGAACACCAGGGATATCGCGGGAGGGACACGCGGAGCTCCCTTCGGCCTTGACGTCGCGCCTCATTCTCTCCTGCCAGCGCCGCTCGGCTCCGGCCGTTCCCCTCCAGCATCCCGGGGTGGCTCCGCTCCAGCTCCGACACGCGGGACTGAAATGACCTTGGACGCCGGGACCAAGGGCAGCTCGCCGGATCCCGCCCGGGCTCGCTCGGGCCGCGGCCGCCCGCCCGCCGGTGCCTCCCTCCGCCTCTGAGCCTCCTGGGGTTTTTTGGGAGGCGGGATCCCTGCCTGGCTCGCTCCGGCCTCCGCCGCACGCTTCCCCGGCAGCGGGGAAGGGATCCAGCGAAAATCGCTCGCCGACGGAGGGGCTCGCGCCGGACCTTTTCCAGGCTGGATCCCAGCACCGCGTAAGGGAAGGGAGACGGCGATCCCGTGGGAGGGAGAAGCACCGGGGTTCGCCTGGCAAAGCCTGGGGCTTCGGGGAGCCGGTGTAGGCGGGGAGTGGGCAGAGGGGCACCAGGTCGCTGGGTTGTTTTTGCTTTGCTGGGAACTTCTCCATCCACCCTCTCTGCCTCCTCTAAGGAGCTCTGAACTCCGACTGTTTTTGTTCCACCTGTGTTTTGGGATACTTGGGATGGTGAGTTTACCTCAGGAGCAGCTTCCTGCTGAACAAATTCCTTGAGGAGGGTGACAGTATGAGCTGCTAGAAAGTGTTTTCCTCACTGTGCTGTCCCTGGAAGCACCTCTTGGAAGGGAAGCCTCCCTGTGCCTGGAGCCCAGCCTTGTCCTGTGCTCCCAAACCCTGGATGTGTATCCCTGATGCATCTGGGAGCCAGGATGGAGCATGATCTGGACAGAGGAGACAAAGCAGTGTCCCTACTGGGGCTGAGGATGCTCCTCACAGCCCCCAGACTCTCCCTGGTACATCCCACTGCCAGCACTGTGTCTGAGATCATCTTACCCAGGAGTTGTCCCTGGTGGTGGCCATGAGAGGGAGAGAAAACAAGGATGCAGCGCTTCCAAGTGCTGTCCAGCCTGTTTTTTCTCCTTTTAGGGGATTTCTGTGTGTCTAGTGACCTCAGGGGGGGTTCTGCTGCCTTTGCTTCTCCCCGATCCCTGTGTGGTGCCCCTTGGTGTCAGCCCCAGTTAGGGATAAATCGGCTCACCCGGATTAAGCAGTGCAAGCACTTGGGGATTTAAGGGATGACGTGAGGGAAGCCGGGGCGTGCTGAGCTCTGGACAAGGAGGCTCCAGATCGGGTCAGAGCCCCTTTTCCAACATGGGAGAAGGGCAGATGAAGGCTTTGGTGCCTCCATGGTAGGAGTTTCAGCTTCAGGGCAGCATGGCATCCCCTGGCAGAGGGTGCCTGAGGAATCAGGCAGGGAAAACACCTTTTGGTGCCATGCCAAGGGATGTTATTTTGATACTTCTTGTCAGTAAGGTCTCTTTTCCCTTCCTGACACATCCTTTGAGCTGAGCTCCTAAAAACTGACAACCGCGGTGTGTCCATCCCATCCATGCAGTGCTCGGACTCCAGGGCTGTGCAGGCAGGTCTTTGCCAACACTGGCTGCGGGCATCCAGGAGCTATTTCCCAGCCTGTTTCCAACCACACGGCACCAGAGATTTCTGTTCGGTTCTCCTGTTGTGGGAGCATTCCCCGTGCCTCCAGCCGGGATTCAGCTGGGCTCCATTGTCTCCGGACAGCGTTTTGGTCAGGGCTCTGAGGCTGTGGGGATGTGGAGCTCACGTGGCTTCAGCTCTCAGCCCATTTGGACACAGCTCTTGGGATCCAGCACCCCTATCCTGGCTCTCCCCAAGCAGGGGGGATTATTTCCATGGGTTTTCCTTCAGATGAGCCCCCCGGAGCAGAAGTAGGATGTGTCTAGGGAGGTACAGGCAGCAAACGAGCCGCTCTCTGATATAGGAAGTTTGGTGTGGCTCCTCTGCCTGGGCTCTGCCGCGCTGCTGCGGCACCGTCCCCGCGGGCACTGGGATGCGCTCCAGCTCCGCGCTCGTCCCGCCTGCTGGCGCTCATCCTGTCCTGCCGGCGCCCCACCTGCTCCGGCATCACCCCCTGCCTGGTGAGCCGAGTGCTTTCCCTGGAATAATTTCCTCTCCGTGGGTCACGGCTCTGCCGTGCCGCCGGTCCCCTGGGATTGTGCTCTGCTTGGCTGCCGGTGCCGCGGCAATCTCCGGTGCTGGTTTGCCGAGGGTGGAAGTGTCACCTTTGTGGCCTGCCAGGTGATAACCTGCCCGCGGCACTGTGCCCGTGTTTACTTTGCCTGCCGTGGCTGATAAGCACCTCTGATAACATTCCCGATGGTAAATAACCGGCTCTAACGTGCCTGGCGATGGCTCTGCCCCGGGAAGATGTTGTTTTGGCGACCAAGAGGAGCAGACCCTGGCTGAAATCCATCCCCCACAAGGAGTTTCGTAGACCTGTGGTTTTTGCCATCCCGACCTCCAGCCCTTAAGGAGGGGAGGCTCTGCTTTGGGAGGGTGTTATCCCAGGAAGCTGCAGCAATTTGGCTGCTCTGTTGTGAGTGCTGGGGAGTCCCTGGCAGGAAAATGGCTTTTTTTTTTTTCTCTCCATGTGACTTGAGAAATAGCAGAAATATTCTCGCTGTCCTTGAGCAGCAGATTCCCAGTCTCTGTGCAGGCTGGGATTGAAGGGAACAGATTTACTGCTCCAGACCCCTCTTCCCCTTTCTCTAGGGGGCTGACGGGTGTCTCCTTGCAGTGCCACACCGATGCACGAGAAGGCAGCTCCCCTGAAGAGCCCCGAGCCCAGGCACGGCCGTGAGAAGCTGGAGGTGTCCCACAAGCAGAAGAGTTTGGATTCCCTCGACGGCAGGTGAGGAGCAGCATCCCGGGGTCTGTCTGCGGTTGAGCGTTCTCTCTTTTCCCTCCTGCTGTGGCATTCCTGCTGCCTTCGAGCCCTGAGTACTGCCAGCCAACTGGGGCAGGGCACCGGGAGGGCCCAAGTTTGTTTTCTCCCTGAAATATATGCGGGTATAAAAGCAGGGAAGTGAGAGGAGGTTGGGGAGGGGGACGGTGTTCCCACTGCTGAGGTTGTTGGGAGGATATTGCTCTCTCCATGGTTTGTTCCTTCATCTGTCCGTGGGATGGACGTGGATGGATGTTCCCGTGCACGGCCAAAGCTGATTCCACCCTCTTGCTCAGGCACATTCCCAAATTCCTGTCTCTGCTTTCCCTCGGGAATCCTTGCTCCAGCCAAAGCTGCACATTTCCAGCTCCTAACCAGTCCCAAGCTGCTGCCAGGTCAGGTCTGGGCTCCTTCCCCAGGAGCTGGGGTGTGTGTGGGGTACCTTGGTCCTGGTGCCCCCACAGGCTCCCATCAGAGATCAGCCCTCAACAGCCAGTACTGAGCCTCAGCAATGCCCGATGTCACGATAAATCACAGAGACACCCAAAATGTGGCTTTCTGGGATCTCTCTTCAGTCCTTTACATTTTTCCATGTCTCATATTGCAGCACACGTGTTTTAGGGAACGCGTGAGAGACCTGTGGCTCTTTGCTTAGCTGGTGATTATTGCTTTTTCTTCCAGCCTCCGCCTGAACGAAGCCCTCAAGGATGAGGACATCAAGAAATGCCACCGGGAAGTGGTAAGCCTTTGGCTTTGGGAATGACCAGGCTGGTGTGTTGTAGCCTGTTGCCTCAGGAGGAGCCCACCTGGGGTCTCAGGTGTGGGCTGAGGGAGCCGGAGGCAGCTCCTGGTGTGAGGCAGAGCCTCTTGCGTTTAATTTCAGGGCATGGTTTTGTGTGGCCCATGCTCTGCCTTGCAAACACTTCCAGGATTTTCCATCCAGAGCAAAGGAGAAAGTGGAAAAGTTGACTGAGAGCAGTCAAATTTCTGTCCATTTGAACCTTTCTGGTTGTTCAGATCATGCCCGAACTAGATGTTTTTGGTCCATCTACAGATGAGAGATGCTCTGGAAGAGGAAGGAGTGACAGGAAGTGGCATTTTGCCTTTTCCCATGAAGAAAATGGAGGAGAAAAACATTTTTCCAGTTCCTCAGAGGCACCTGGGAGGGCGACAGGGTCAGCAGTGGATTTGTGCTGGGACCAGGGGGTGTTTCTTGGTGGAATTTCTCTCAGTGTTCTCCTGGAATGCTCCCACTGGCACCCCCAGCATCCCGGCGTCCCTCCGGGAGGTGTCTGAGCCAACTCCAGGTGCTGCTGAGCCTTGATCCTCTTAGGGCCCAGCTCATCTGGTGACAAGGTGCGCAGAGCAGAGCTGACCTTGTCCCCGTGGGCAGGAGGGCTCTGCCTGCGTGGCTGCCACAAACCAGCCTTGCTGTGCCAGCCTTCTCTGCATCCTGGCAAAGCAGCTCCTCTCTTGGAACTCAGGGGGCAGCTGTCACCACTGTGGGACAGCCATATCCCTGGGGAGCATCCCGAGGGCAGGGGGCACAAAGCTGCCTTTCAGGACCAGTTGAGCGGATTTATGGAAGGCGTTGAAGCGCTTCGGAGCTTTGCCTTCGCCACAGGAGCATTTCAGGGCCGACCTGCCGAGCCTCCCACCGCGGCTGCCGGCAGGCTTTGAAGCAGCGCCGGGAATATAAATAGCTGGATGGCGCGGCGCGATGGGCGCAAAGCAAGTGTTGTCACCGTGTCCCGGATAAGGGAAGAGGAGGAGGAGGAGGAGAGAAACCGCTGGGCAAAATAAACTGCCTGCGGATGAGCCCGGCAGAAAACCGGCTCCTCGCTGAGGCTCGGCAGCCTCCGTAGATATTAAGGGAAATGTTCATGTGGGAGGATGGCACAGGCTTCGTCGGGTGCTGGATCATCCAACCTTCCTCTAATCCGTCGGGGCTCCTGTCCCCAGCCCGGTGGGACCCCCCTGCGCCGGTCCCGGGTGCGGGCAGAGGGAGGTTTTCTTGCAGCAGAGGGATTTTTGGGTCTCCTTATTGGCAAGGTCACCGGATAACTTTGCTCTGCTTTGCTTTCAGGCTGCTAGCAAGTACAACTCCCAGTACCACAAGCTGTTCAAGGACATCCCAACGGAGGAGAGCGTGCTGAAAGGTGGGTGGCAGGGTGAGGGATGGGCACGGAGGCGGCAGGATCCGGCACAAGGATTACCATGGCTCTCTCTCTGCCTCGCAGTTTGCTCCTGTGCACTCCAGAGAGACATCCTCATCCAGGGAAGGCTTTACATCTCCCCCAACTGGCTCTGCTTCTACGCAAACCTTTTTGGGAAGGACATTAAGGTAATGGGGGCACCAGCTCACCCTGGTCCCTCAGGGCTTGTAACGGCAGCTTATCCCCTCCTGCACCCAAATACCTCCAAAACCCCCAACAGAAGCCTCCAATGGGAAGGGGGGCACAGCCATACCACCCCCTCGGATGACCTGTGGCATCGGTCTGGGGAAACCAAATATTGTTTTGGTTTAAAATTCCCTGATGCAAAACCTCCTTCCAGCCACAACAGCGCTTGAAGGAAGATCAAAGGTTTTAGGGGGGGCAAAATTTGAATCTTTCTTGACTTTTCTTCTTGATTTACAATCTGATGTTTCCCCATTAGTCTTGTGGCTGACGGGGATCTTGGGGAGAGACGACTTCCTTTAAAACTGGGCTGAAGGACTGAATTATTTATACGTGATGCTTGAAACAAATACCTGAAGGAGGCTCGAGGTTTCAGCAAAGTTACCCTGCCAAAAATAACATCCTGCCTTATTTTTCACCCTCCCCAGGCTTGCAGGGGGGTCTGTTCTGGTGGGTCTTAGGAAGGCTGGCTGGACGATGCGTATGCCTGGTCCATCCCTGTGTTCCCGCCCCGCAGGTTGTGATCCCAGTGGTGTCTGTACAGCTGATAAAGAAGCACAAGACGGCTCGGCTGCTGCCCAACGGCCTGGCCATCACCACCACTGCCAGCAGAAAGGTAACACCAGCACCCAGCAGATGCCCAGGTCCGAGCTGGATGTGGTTTGAGAGCAGGGAACGAAGCGATTCCCATCCCTGGTTGGGAAGTGAGCACTGCTCTCTGTGCTGGCTGCCAGCCAGGGCAAACACCACAGCTTTGCTTTTATTCCTGAATTTCACTTTGTTCCTGGACGAAGCAAAGCCCAAGTGAAACTCGGCCGAGCCTGACAAATCCCTGCCAGGCTCACGTAATACCTTTAAACTCCTTAAACACAAGCAAGGAAAGGGTTTGGGCTGGCATTCAGCCAGAGCTGGCGGAAAACTTGGATACGGGACTGCGTTTCCAGCTTTTAAATCCCGTTGGATGTTGTTGGCTGCAGTGCGCTGATGTAGTGTGTCCAAGTCCTCGCCTGCCCG
The DNA here is from genome assembly GCA_013397815.1 of Aleadryas rufinucha. Taxonomy (NCBI): domain Eukaryota; kingdom Metazoa; phylum Chordata; class Aves; order Passeriformes; genus Aleadryas; species Aleadryas rufinucha. Next base: position 191,766 of record VZTH01009544.1, on the reverse strand, counting down.
AGTGCTGCTGCCAGCACTGTGTGTTGTCTGTCCCTGCCAGGGAGGGGGTTGTTCCTGCAGGATTTTGGGAGGCAGTTATTCCTGCGGAATTTTGGGAGGTGGGTTTTAGCAGGGAGTGGCACAGGGCAGGAACTGGGCATTCAAAGCCATGCGTGGCTGCCCTGCACATCACCCGGGGGCTCTGTGTCAGGCATGGTGAGTGTGGCCCTGTGTCCATTCCATCCCTGGGGATGTTTTGCTTAGGTCCTGGCCCCATCTGCTGCCATGTCCCTCTGGGTTGAGCATGGGAAAGCCGTAGGAGCAGCAGCTGAGCGAGACTGGCCCCAAAAAAATCTGGTCCAGGTTTTAGCAGGCTGCAAAAATAACAGCAGGGAAACTCCGCAGGGAAATGCCTGCGGGGGAGAAGTGGCTCCCGAAAACGGGGAGATTCAAGGGCAGGACGTCTCTGCCTGTCCCTGCCTGTGGAGAACTGGACTCGGAATGGGAGGAACCTCTCCCAACAGCTCATCCTTTCCTCTTGCAGTACATCTTCGTGTCCCTCATCTCTCGTGACAGCGTCTACGATGTCCTGAGGAGAGTCTGCACCCACCTGCAGGTACACCCACTCCATGTCCCACCATGTGTCATGGCCCTGGGACTCTGCCCCTGCCCTTTGGGCTGAGCACAGCTCTTCATCGCTGCCTCCAAGGCTTTGGACTGCTCCCAAAGCCCTCTCCAGTTCCCAGCATCCTCACTCCACAGCAAGGGATGGGAAGAGGGGCAAGAGCCATGCCTTGGGCACGTTCTGTCCCCGTGGGCTTTTCTGGGTCATGGATGAGGCAGAGCCCTGAGTTTCTGCTCTCTCTCAGGGCGTGGGTATGAATTATTTATAATCTGGTGGTAATACTAGTTCTGCCACTCTGCACATTGATGCCTTTTGCCCAGATCTAAAGTTTTAAGGGGAGGAAAAATGGTACAAAGTAAAAAAAGAATTTAAATTAAGTGGGGGAAGACATCCATCAGCCCTCGAGCTGGAGAGGAGGACTGTGGGGACCTCTTCTCCCTGCCTTTGAAGCACATGGGAAGCCCTGCAGGAGCCCTGCCCTGCCCAGGAGGGTGTGTGCCACCTGTGCCAGGGCAGTGACTTGGGTAATTGAGCCCCATTGCCAAACTGGGGGATTTATTCTTTGAAATGTACTGGGCTCTTCCCAGATATTCCCTCCTTTTTTTTACCCCCTGATCTTTTATCCTGTCCACGGAAGCCCTTGGCTCAACCACAGCCCCACTGGGTTTTTGGTGATGGGAAGCAGTGATGCAGTGCCCTTTCCTCATCCCCCAAATCCCTGTGACTGTAAATTCTAGCAGCTGCTCTTCATAGTCTCAGCAGAAAAGCCCAAATTCCATTTTGTGGCTGAGGCTGAAGCAGGGAGAGGCAGCACTGTAATGCCCGATCCTTTCCCCCACTTCCAGGTTTCCAGTAAGAAGAGTTTGAGTCTGAAGGAGCTGTCGGAGGAGCCGGACTCCGTGTCACTGGTGAGGGTCAGGGCAGCTCTGGGAGAGGAGAGACCCCTGACTGCATGCTGTGGGTGGAGAGGGCCCGCCTGGCCCCCTTGCTGGGTTTGACACCGTCGGGTGGCTGCTCAGAGAGTCGGGAGAGAGTCGGTTCTTCTGTCGGTGCCATCAAAGGTTGTGCAAGAACGCGCCTGTCGCCATCATAGCTCGTCCTCTGGGGCCTTCATCCCCAGGCTTGGCAGGAGCAGAAGGGTCAAGAGGTCCCGGCTGAGCACAGCCAGTGGCTCTGTCTGTTTACAGATGGAAAGACTTCAGAGTGATGTGGAAAATGCCACCACTCCGCTCCCCGACGGCTGATGCTGTTCACAGCCGAGAATGTGGATAACAGGCTGGGAATGGGGTTGAGTTATCCAAAAATCTGTGGGATGAGTAGGATGGCTGGAGAGGGAAACACCTGCCAAACCATGGCATGATCCAGCGAGCACAGGGGGCCACGTCCTGCACCTTTGGAGAAGAGTGTCCTCCATGGCTAGTGGTCCCGAGCCTTGGGCTGGGTGCTGGAGGTGACAGTTGGGGTGCACCAGACGGTGACAGGTGGGATGTCACCCATGGTCTGGTGACATCCCAGGGGTTAAAGATTCATTTCAAGGGCTGAATCGGGAGTGATCCAGGCTGATCTGGTAGCATCTCCTGATGCTTTGGTGAGATGCAGCCCTTTGGCAGCTCTAGTCCTGGGAACTCTCTGTTGGGGGAGCCCCTCTCTGTGCCAGCTGCCACTCTGCTTGATTTGTTGCCTTTTTGGGGCATGCTGGAGAATTCCAGGTGACCGCCCTGAGCTTCAAGGGGTGGAGGAGGCAGCAGTTGGTATTTGGGGCAGGTGTGGGGTGCGTGGGCAGGTCCTTCTGTGGCAGTAGGAACCTGCGTTCCCATGGAGCCATCATGGAAGACCAGCTCTCCCTCAGGATGATGTTTTGAATATGCTGGTGCTCCATGGAGATGCTGTAAGGTTTGAGTTTGAATCTGGCCCCTCCATATCCTTGGCACTGCTGGTTTCATTCACGGCTCACCGGGACTGTTCCCACAGGAGGTGATCGTCCCCGAGGGCAAGTGGAGGAAGGTGTCACCTACCTCACTGTCACTGTCACTGCCAGATGCCAACTACCAGTGCATCCACCGGACCTCTGTCAGCAGCCTGAGCGCCAAGGAGAGCTCCTTCACCTCTGAGGAGCCGCTGGTTTCGGGTAAGGGACATGGGTTTGTGCCCTGCTCCACATGGTACTGGGTGATAATCTCCATAAAAGTGTGTTCATCCATCCTCTGCTCTCATGCAGGGGAATTCTGCCTTGCAGATTAGGCTGGGAGTCAGCAATGGAGTCCTGGGGATGGGCTGGGGTCTCCTGGCTGCAGGGTCTGAGCCCGTGAGGGAGGAATATTTGATGTTTCCTGGTTGCTGGAGGAGCAGGAGCATCAGCCAAGTGTGGCTGTGCCACTGACTCTGGGTTTGCTTTTCAGAAAGTGCAATAAACACCGAGGAGGAGCTCGAGGTGGAGCAGAGCTGTGTGGCAGAACTGAGACCCTCCGACTATCAGCTCCTGAAGATCTTCATCGTGCTGTAAGTGTGCTGAGGGCGTGGGGAAGCTGGGGGGACACTGGGAATGTGGGTCTCAGTCTCAACTGACTGTTTGGCTTGTTCCTCTCTCTGCTCCCAGCATCTGCCTCCTGGTCGTGTCCTCCTCGTACCTGGCGTTCCGCATCTTCCGTCTGGAGCAGCAGCTCTGCTCTCTGAACCGGGATTACCTCTCCCGTGGGCACAGGAGGTGAGGGACCTCAAGGGCATTTTGGGACACACAGGTCGTGCCATGAGTGGGGAACTTGAGGGAATGTGGATGCAAAGAGGAATGGCTTTACTCTGTGATGTGTCTAAGGAAGGCTTTGTCCCTTATCCTGGGCCTGCTGTTGGGCTGGCCAGTGACAGAACCCACAGTGCCATCTCCATACTGGAGGTGATCCCATCAACTGCTGGTTTGAGTGACTGGGAAGCTCTGCTGTCCCTGAGACTCTGGAGCTTGGGAAGAGGTTTCCTCATTGGTTTGGGGCTGGTTCTCCACTTCTAGGAAGCATCAGGACATCTCATTGGAGCTGGGCTGTGCCCGGGGACTGAGGCCATGGGCATCAGCATGGGATGGACAGGAGTGGGATCTCCTTGGGCTGAGGACATCGGAAGGCACCGGGATGGGATACGGAGCCTCTGCAGTCACTCATTCCATCTTACCCCGCTCCCTGCTTGCAGGTGACCGTTCCCCTGGCGCTGGCTGAGGATGGACACTGAGGTGGTGACACCCTGCCCACGAGTCCCGGTGCCATGTCCTCCTGACTGTGGCTGTTACACGTGGCCCGGCTTTCCCTCAGCCGGTAAAATGGGACCAAGTATTTTCTCTCTTCTTTTGGGCACTCGCTCCTGGTGGGACTTTCCAGCCAGGTTCTGGCCACCAGTGCCAACTCCCCATCCCACTGGAAACCTGTTTTCTCCCTGGGACACTGCTGTGCTGTAGCACCGGACAATGGCTCGGGGCTGCCGAGCACTTGGACCTTCCCTTAGGACTTGCTGCTGAAACGGATGCTGGTTTTTATTTCAGGCTTGGTTTTTTCTTGTTAAAAGATGACCTTGGGCTCACCAGGAACCCCCAAAAATGTGGATGAGTTGCCACTGCTGCTCTGGGAGAACCCACCTGTTTGTCCCTGTCTCAGTAGCCCTGGGAATGTGCCTGGAGGAATGGCCCCAAACACAGGGATCTGTGGGGATGGGGAGAAAGGGCCCACTAGCCCTGTGGGGTGTCATCTATCCCACACCCAAGGGTAGGGGTACAATCCAGGGCCCCCCAGCCCTTCTCTCCTGGAGCACCAGGCTCGGGGGGGGTGTATGTGTGTGTGTGTCCCTTACAAAGCACTTTAGGGTCCCCCAGACCAGGTGTCCTCGCTGGGGTCCACACCTGGCACCGGTGGGCTTCATTAGTCCCGCTCGCCCTGTTAAGACGTTGGAAAGGAGCCCATGGCTGGCACTGGGGAATGTCCCAGAGCACAGCATCTGTGCCCTGGTTCCTGTTAACCTTGTCACCGCAGGGAGCCGAGTGCTGCAGGATTTATCCCGCTGGATTTGTCGCACAGCCCCCCTGGAAGCACACCGGGGTGGCAGGTGATACCTGTGTGATTCCTTTGGGTTTTCTTTCCTGTTTTTTTGGGAACTACAAGTGCTGACGGGGCCAAATCCGTGCGCCCTGGGGAAGAGCTCGCTGCTCGCTCTGGGCTCAGAACGGCTTTTAAATGAAATGAAAATAAATGCAGGATTTTCTAGCACATCGCTGTCTCTCACCTGCGTCCTCCACAGCGGTGCCAGGCTGTGAGCCCCGAAACCAGGCACCCCAAAATTTGTGCTGTCCCAGTGCCCCTTCAGGACCTGGATGACATGGGGACAGCCCATCGTCTAGTGGGGACAAGGGGCCAGGGATGCTCCCGATGGAGGGGCCAAGGAGGTTATTGCACTAGATGGCAGCAGAGACTGCGGGATGCGACGTGCTGCTGGCAGGGCCACCCTGGGGACAGCGGTGCCGGGGGAGGGAGCTGAGTTGCAGCCCCACCCTGCTGGGGTGGGCAGGGCGAGCCTTCCTCTTTCTCCTCCTCCTCCCTGCACATCCACAACCCAATTCCACTCCTTTCCCACGCCTGGCCCATGCAGCAAAATGCATGAAAATGGCCCAACCTGAAAACCACGGTGGCACCAGCTAAGTGGGGGCAGGGGTGGTGTCACCCGTTTTAGGGGGGATTTAGCACCCAGGGGTGCCCGAGGGGAATGGTCTGGTTTCGTCAAAGCCCTGGCGTTACAGGGCTGTCGGAGCCTTTGATTCCATGGGTGACCTGGAGGATGAAAGGCGCCGTCCCGTCCCTGCCAAGGACTCACCCAGCTCACTTACCCGGTGGAAATGGGTTTGGGGTTGTTTTTCCAACAAACAAGTTGGTGTTCAGTGGGTCCAACCTCAAAGTGGGGCTCTTGGCCCCAGAAAAGAGGTTTAGAGGTTGAGGACTGGGGGGGTTTGGTCTGATGTGCCCAGCCTGGTGTTTGTTAGGTGCTCCAACAGCAGGTGTGTGGGGTCCCTGTGCTGAGCCTGAGCCAGGAATGTGGTCTCCTCTCAGAACTCTTTGGTTAAATCCAGTGGTGGGACAAGCCATGGGTGCGATGTGGAGGAGGTTTGGAGGAGCACTGGGATGAGCCCCCAGTGTGCTTTGGGGGGGGTCCCTGCTGCCGGGATGTGGTTCAAGGCTCTGGTTTTGTTTCCCAGCTGCTGTCTGCCCGCCCGGTTCGGTGCATGTTGGCTCTCCCAGTGACGCCCTGCTTGAGCCTATTTGCTTTTCTTTGTGTAAAGAAATGCCATGTAAAAGCCTCAGGTGCAGGGAACGTCCCTGGATACTCACCTTGCTGGCCTGGAAACAGGGATGAGGAGCACAGGGTGGTACTGGATGAGCACAGCCCCTGCCCTCAAATCCCCCTGCTGTTCCCCATGCCACACCCACTGTCTTGTCTTCCTCCCTCCCCAGCCCAAGCCAACCTCTAAAAATAGGATTGGGAGATTAAATGAGCCAAGAAGGCACTGTCAGATGGATGAGTCAGAGCCATCAGGCTGTGACACCCCGTGGGGCAGTGGGAGCCATGGCATGAGCAGGGACACCAAGGACGGGATGACGCCAGGAAGCGCACGGTTTGGGCTGAGTTTTATTCGGGATTTGGGAGTGGCAGTGACGTTGCTCTGGCAAAGCCCCTCAGAGTCCAAAGTGAATCCCCTTCAGCGAGTGGCTCGATCCCATTCCGGCTCCAGCTGAGTGGGTTTTCCAGGGAGGGCTGGTGCTGGAGGCTGCTCTCCTGTCCAGGCAGTGTTAGGAGGGAGGGGAATGACCCCAACCCTTGTCAGGTCCCAGTGGTGCCATGAGGGTGTTTTGGGGCAGCCTGGGCTGGTTTCTTGCCTTTCACTTGGAGCAAGGGAAGGTGAAGCCCTCCATCCCCTAAGTGCTGTGCCAATGCATGCACCGGTGGTGAAGAGCTCCAGGTTAAAAACAATCCTTCCCCAAGGGTTGTATTTAACCCGGATTTCCCTGTTCAGGTTGGGGTGTGGTTGCTCTGCTAGACACCACCTGAGCAACCTGCTCCTTGCTTCTCACCGGGTGAGAGATTATTCCTTATCCTGCAACGACATCTCAGTTTAATTTTTACTTTCCGCACTGCTAAACCTGTCTTTAAGGAGAGGATCCACTCCGAGATCCCAGCCATCATCTAGCACGGGAGGGGAAGTCTTTCAGTTTTCTGAAGTGCATTAAGGACTTCAAGGAGCCCGCAGTTATCTTTGGCTTTTATACCTCAAACTCTGTCCTTTTGTTCTCCCTGGTGTGTTTTTTTTTTCTCTCAAGTAACAGAACTGGTTTTGTGTTAGAGCAGCGACCGCTGTGTGCAGCGACGCTAACGAGAGTTGGGGAGCGCTGACAAACCCTCTCCACACAGAGACGACCTAAAATCCTAATGAAAAACCCCAAACTTCAAAGAGTGAGTGGCGCTTTTCATCTCAATTAAGTTTCCTTTCCTAGGATTGGCTTTCTCATCTTCCTATTAATCTTCCGGCAGTTCAGTCAGGTTTTAATTTGCAATAAGAACAAGCAGGGGCAGGGGACCAAAAAAAGCCATCGCTGTGTGGCCTAGGAGCACCTGGCTGATGAAAACTGACTTTGTTTCTGCCCTGTTCTTAAATTAATTGTAGCATTTCCTTTGGAGTCTCATCTTTTTGCAGCGACATCTCGATGTCAGGTTTTCAGGGGTACAAAATTCTGGCTGCTAAATCCCAGATTGCTCCAATACTGTTAGCAGGAGGCACAAACTAGAACTGTCCATGATGAAGCACTCGGGGGCTTGGGTTAAAGGGCTTTTGCTAAACCTGGCTTGGAAGGACAACGCCTGGAGCCAACTAAAGCCATCTGATGAGGGTGTGTTGCCTGCTGGGCACAGGTGCAGAAGTCTCTTTAGCAACCTGTTTTGCCACAGCCATTACTGTAAAAATGTGCCATGGAAAGGGTTTCTTTGAAAGCAAAGTGACTCTTGTCATTAGAAGTTGAAAGGCCGGTGATTTCCAGAGGAGAATAAGGCTTTTCCTGGAGGGAATGGGGTGTTTGGGGGGTGTAGCCATGCTAGAGGGGTTACATTCTTTTTCTTTGGGACAATCCTGCGCATGGGCATCTCCCTCAGGCACTGGGGGTGCTGCCTTGTGGACCGGGAAGGCAGTTTTTGGGGGGCTGGAGGTGCATCCCCATCACTTCTGTGCCAGTTTCATGATGAGAGCTTTCCACTCCGACCTCTTCTGCGTGATGTAGGAGGGGGTGAGGAGCTGCAGCAGAGGCTCCATCCGGCCCTGGAAGTACCCGTGGCACAGAGCCTCGGCGTTGCAGATCACGTACATCCCACAGTCGTAGCTGTTCTGCTGTGCCGGCGCCTTCTCCTCCACAAAGGTGGCTTTGCCCCCTCTTTTTCCCAGAAAGGCCTCCAGCTTCCCCGCCACTTGCTTGGCGTGGACAGAGTTGCATTTACTATGGGAATCATAATGGGCGAAGCACTTTTTGTCCCTGAAATAAACCAGTAAGCTCCAGTGGGTGCCCCCGGCGGCCTGGCTGGAGTTGTCATTGATAGGCAGGAACACCAGCTCCTTGCGGAGAAGGTCCAGCGGCTGGAGGAATATGGCTATTTCTTCCTGACTAAGGGCACACTTGATGAACTGAGCCACCTCGGGGCTGATGAAACAAACGCGGTGGCTGAACTCCTGGAACTGCTGGTTGGCGAAGTACTCGAAGGCGAAGCCGATGATGTGGTCGTTGAGCCAGTTCGGGGGCTCCAGCAGGGCCACGTCTGACCGCCTCAGCAGGCTGTCCATGTAGCTGAGAACCACGGGATCCATCCTGCACTGCTCCGGGGAACCGCCAGAGCTGCAACAGAGAAAGGGAACGGGAGTTAGGAACTGATCACACCTAGGACGTGATGCAGCCCAACAAACACCTTGAGTTCCTTCTCAACAGCAGTGAGCGAGAGCCCAGGATGCCCAGATGGGTATTTGAAGGACTGTGAGCAGATGGAGAACACACAGTGTTGGGTTGAGCAGCAACCTACTGTGGCTCCAATGAGATCAACCTTCCATCCTGAGGATCTGAACCTCACAGCAAAGGAGTTTCAGAGCAGTTCCTGCACAGAAATCAGGAGTGATCCAGGAGAAGTCAGGTGGTGTTTGGGTGTCTCAGTGTTTTTTACCTGTGCAGTGACAATCACTGGAGTTCTTTGCAGCGCTGGTATTCCCTAAATAAAAACCTTTTTGGGCTGTCTGACAGACATATGGTCCCTTTCTCTGAGCACGGAGTGCCCCAGCTCCATGCCAGAGGCATGACCTGTTCCAGGAGAACCTGCTGGGCCGCCAGCACAGGAGGCACAGCCATGAGTAAGGAGTAACAAAGCAAGACGAGATCACAAACAAACCAGTTCCCGACTGTGGGAATCTTTAGGACAACTCTCTACGTAGCCAGAGTGGGATTTAGGAGATTTTCCATAGGGAAATTTGATTTAAAGCCCCTATATCCACCATGGTTTTCCTTTAGCTCTGACACCCCACAGCCCTTCCAGGCTCCTCAGTGCTGTGATGCATCCTCAGCCTCCAGCTCCTTTCCTGGCCAGGACAGGGCTGGAGACGCCACAGCTTGGGACAGGGGTGACAGGGAGCTGGTTTGGCCTCACCCTTCCCTCCTCTGTCCCAAAGGCAGCACAAAAACATCTTCAGATTTCTGAAAGCCTTGTGTGAAAGCTCAGAACGATAAAATCACTTTAATATGATTCACTATAAATAAGTCACTAATTTTCCATCATGATAAGGAGGAAAGAGGCAAATGGAGTGTTCTGTTAGGAAGTAGATTCACGCTTCTTACTGTGACATGAATCATGAGGAATAACCCTTCCTGGCCTGGGATGCATAAATTAAGGGATTTATCTCTCAAAAATCTCAGCAAGGTCCCCTGGCACGTGACAGGCAAGGAACGGAACGGATGAGCCACGGCCTGTGTGTAACATGTGGGAAGGAAGGGCCGAGGTGAGTGTTTGGGGCATGAAACAGCCAGCGAGCGTTTGCATGTGCCTGGTGCATCCCGGAGATGCCGAGCAGCAGGAGTCACCGGAGGAAGGGAGCAGCCCTTGTTTATGCTGAGCCAAACACAATGGTATTCGGACACGCTTCCGACCTTAACGAGCTCCAACTATTTCCAAGCTCGTGGTGCAAACCCTCCCAGTATAAAACCACGAAATCCAAGCGGAATCCCATTAACTCCTCAGCCTGCCTGAATACAGCCTGGTTTAAAGATTTGGACATCCTCCAAACATCCTGTTTGGGGGTTTAACATGGGCACTGCTGAAATACTTCTTGTATGTGCCCATAAAATGCCCCAAATTTTCCTTTACATTGTGTTCTTTCTGCTTCATCTTCTCCTGGACATGGAGAAGTCCAGCCAATAGCTTTCCACTCCAGACCAAATGGGATTAAGGGCAAGGGAAGCGTGTGTCCCGTGCTCTGTTAATTTTCCACTCTGCAGAAACATCGTTGGGTTGCTTTTTTTTTTCTGTCAGGACATTTGGCAGGTTCCTCCAATCAGGAAGGAGAATGGTTCTAGCAAGTGCTCAATTGCCACCAGCTACTACTTTTAATTTTATTGCCATCTGGTATTTGTGAAACTGCCTGTGAGTTCTGTGGGATGACTCACCACATGTAGCTCCAAGGAAAACCCTCAGGAGGCTCCTTCAGAGCCAGGTCAGGTAAGCAGCGAGGACCAAAACAACGTGGTGGGGCTGTGGAAAGCCACTGGTGAGGTGGCTTTGTTTGGGAGAACCTCCCATTAGAGCTAAAGATGGATCTGTGGAGCAGCCAGGATGTGGATCCGAGCCTCTGAGGAGCCTCTGAGTTGAAATCCCGACGAGGACTGGGAGCAGCTCTGCTCAGCCACAGCCAGGACTCTCTTCCTGAAGGCTCAGGCACACTCTGTTCAGTTTTCATAAAAATAGGAATAAATACTGGCACAGGCCTGGAACATTTGCTGGAGGTTGCCAACAAGTGTCTTGCCGGTTTGTTTTATTTGCATATTAATAGTTGGAATTTGTGCAAACTCCCTGGAATCCTCAGCTCCTCCAAGGGATTTCAGCTGCCCCATTTCCAGTGCTGAGATGAGGAAACCGGGGAGAAAGAAAGGAGCATTTCAATACAAACTCCATCCTTCCATTTACAGATTTGAAAACGATGCTGTGTTGCATCAACAGGGCAAAAGGCCGAGCTTCCCTCACTGAAGTTATAATAATTTAAGAAATTAGCTGCTGACATTAGTGCGAGTTCAATCCATAAACGGATGGGGCTCCTTCGTGTCCGGACGCAAAGCAAAGCCTCTGTTTTCCACCACTTGACCAAAAAAACACCCCAAACCTGTCATTTTCACACCATTAAAGACAACAACCCTCTGCAGGTAATTTTTGAAGGCATTTGAGAGCCAGGGAATGAGACTCCTCAGCAACTGCGTAAAAAGGCAGTGACAGAGCGAAGGGGGTGTGAACTAAGGATGAATCAGATTCCTAAAGTCTATTTTAATAAATTAAAGGTGCTAAGAACCTCCAGATCGAATAGTTTAATGTGACATGTCACTAGAGTCCTGTTCCTAATTTAAAGAACATGGAGGTAAATAGGAAAATGGTCACCTGGAAGGCAAAAAATCCAGACTTTACCAGGGAACAGGAGGAGGGACAGAGGTTTTGTCTTTTAAAGATCAAGAGTAAAAGACCCTATAGTTTAACCCCCAGCCTATTCACTTTTCCTGGAAATATGTGGTTTAGATACCATGTCTGGATGGTTGTTAATGGAGCAAGATCAGACAAGGAACATTAATTTCTATTCACCAGCAGGAGCTGGGCTGGGTGACTCCTGAATCTCTGGACTTCTGTATTTCCTGACAGAGCCAGAGGAGAAACTCAAAGAAAATTAAACAATTCATCTAGAACAGAAGTGTAGTTGTCTCCTTTTTCGTTAAATATAAATAATCTCTCTCTAGCTGTAGGTTATAATTCCTCTATGATACAAGAACATCCCACTTCTGCAGGTTCAACAGGCCATGAGTGCTAAAATCAGAGGAAAATAGTCCAAGCTCTGTACTCACTATGCTCAAATTTCTCCGTTCTGGGCAAATTCCCCAAACCAGAGACTCTGCAACCAAACTCAGAACCTCTCTTGGTGTCACAGCATCTCCCAGGGTATGAAACCAAGAGCCACAGGAACAACACCCAATGGTTTTTGCTCCCCAGGATGGAGCAAAACATGGAGTTTAACAGGAAAAAAACCCTCAGCGACCAGAACGCCTGAGGATGAGCGATGGCACCGGGAATGTCCCAGAGGTACCGGTGGGATTGGTACCGATGGGATCCCAGCTCAGATCCTTAACCCGAACGCCGATGCACTCACCTCTCACCTCCCGCAGAAAGGGTCTAATCCGGGGAGCAGCAGGAAACACGGGGAGGGAATATAACCTGCCTGAAAGACCTGGAGGTCACAGGAATTTGGTCAAGAGTGGGAATTCGGTCAGAGGAAGCGATTCAGGGTGTCCCACGCCCCCCGGGGGGAGGAGCGACGTGCCGACCCCGAGCCTGACCCCGAGCATCTCCCGGCGCTCAGGTGCCGGGATCAGAGCACACCGGCAGCCCCGGGAAGGGCTCGCTCATCCCAACACTGCTTCCGTGGCAATGAACGGGAATTTACGGGGCCAGGAGAGGGTGCACCCGGGCCAGGCGCAGGGTCAGGGCCTGGCTGGGGTGGGAGCAAGGACCACCTCCAGCACCGTAACACACCTCCACTCCTCCTTTACCCGTTTTACCCTTTTTTCCCCTTAAAACGCGGGCTGAAGCTTCCGGGCCCGGGGCCGACCAGCACCGACCCCTGACGGCTGCGGCCGGCGCGACCCCCGGGCATGGCCCCAGCGCCGAGGCCTTACCGGCACCGTGTCCCCGNCACCGATCCCCGGGACCCCCGGACCTTCTTTAGCACCGACTCCCCTCAGCACCGACCCCCGGGACCCCCCTCAGCACCGACCCTTGGGACACTCCTCAGTACCGACCCTCCTCAGCACAGACCCCCGGGACCTCTTTTCAGAACCGACCTCCTTCAGCCAACGGCCCTCGGGACCCCCCTCAGCGGCGGCTGCGGCTGCGGACGAGGGATGCGCCGCGCCCCGACGCCCAGGTGAGCGGTGGCGGCGGCAGCGGGGAGCGGAGCGGGGCGGGGGCCTCCGATGCGCGCGTGAGGGGGGAGGGGCGGGGGGGGGGGGGGGGGGGGCAACC